>JARVZY010001419.1:0-100633 GCA_030686995.1 Artemisia argyi
GAGTTAGGTGCTCGGGGTGTGGAGTAGGGTAAGGAAGGTGTCCTTGTAGCCGAACCACTATAAATCTCTTGTCTCGCGGTTCGATCTTTCCATCTCTTACTTATTTCATTACTTACATTATTATAGCTTTAGTATTTAACTTTAGTTGTTTATATTGTGCAAGACTTGAATTCACATAATATCGAATCTACAATTTTTGAAAGTAAACAAAACGTGTAAACAAATTTTTATTAACAAATTAAAAAGACGTAAAACTATTCAACCCCCCTCCCCCCTTCTAGTTTTCCACAATTGGTATCAAGAGCCACGTCTAGCAAGATCTTTAAATATATTGTATTTTAAAACTTGTAACTATCTATGGAATCTGAAAAATATTTAGAAGGGCGATCTATGCAAAGACCACCACTATTTGAAAGTGAAGACGAAGAATATGCAATGGCCGTAAGAGAATTTAAGAAAATTTTCAAGATACAAGGAAGATTTACTAGACAATCACGAGACGAAAGAAGATTTCAAAGAAATAGAAGTGATAATTACGGGAAAAGAAAGTGCTTTAGATGTGGAAGTCCAAATCATCTCATTGGCGAATGTCCAAAGCCACCGGGTTATGAAAATCAAGGCACCTTCGTTAGTGGAACATGGAGTGATAGAGACAAAGAAGAAGTGGAAAAACCATGAGACGAAAAATGCTTTGTAGCCAAAGCGACCGATGAAATATGCTTAAGAATAGACTTGGAGCCCAATGAATGGATCAAGGATAGCGGATGTTCGAGGCATATGATGGGAAATCGTAAGCTATTTTCTACATACAAGGCATACAATGGAGGTAATGTCATTTTCGTTAGTGATTTGCGTGGAAAAATCATTCGCAAAGGTACGATCTATCAAAACTCACTTACTATTGAAAATGTTGAGCATGTAGATAATTTAACATATAACTTACTTAGTATAGGCCAAATATGCGATAATAAATGTAGGATTACCTTTACGGATAGGGATAGTGAAATAGTTAATAATCGAAAAGTCATAGGTAGAGGAATTAGGAAAGGAGGCATATATGTTATGAAACTAGGAAACAAACCGGAAGATAAGATATGCCTAGCAAATCTAGATGAAAACTCCACTTTGTGGCATAGGAGATTAGGACATGCAAACAAGCAACAAATAAAATCTTTAGCCTCTAAGGAATTAGTTAGAAACTTGCCTAACCTAAGATATGACAAACACCTTTGCGATGCTTGTAAAATTGGAAAACAAGCTCATGCAAGTCACAAAGCTAAAAACATAATATCCACTACTAGATGCCTTGAATTATTACATATGGATCTATTTGGTCCATCCGCTGTGCGGAGCTATGGAGGAAACCATTAGACCTTAGTAATAGTAGATGACTATTCACGATACACGTGGACTAGGTTTTTAAGTGACAAAACTCAAGCCTTTGAAAAATTTGAAATATTTAGTAAAATGATTCAAAATAAATTAGGATGTTCAATAGTATCTATTAGGACGGACCATGGTAGGGAATTTGACAACGAAGTACAATTCGGAAAATATAGTGATTTAAATGGAATATCTCACAATTTCTCAGCTCCTCGTACTCCTCAATCAAATGGCGTAGTAGAAAGAAAGAATAGGTCACTACAAGAAATGAGTAGAACAAAGTTAAATGAACAATCCATCCCACCAAAATTTTGGTGTCATGCCGTAGATACATCGACATATATAATTAATAGAGTATCAATTAAGAGAATTTTAGGAAAGACTCCTTATGAGTTGCTAAGAGGTAGAAAACCTAATTTAAGCTACTTTAGGGTATTTGGAAGTAAATGTTATATTTTAAACACTAGGGATTACCTTACTAAGTTCGACCCAAAATCATATGAAGGAATATTTTTAGGTTACTCGCAAAATATTAAAGCATATATAATACTTAACAAACACACTATGAAAGTAGAAGAATCATTAAATGTAACATTTGATGAAACACCACCACCTCCTAAAACATTACCTTTAGAAGATGATGACTTAGTTGAAAATGAAACTATTGAGGTTAGTAAAACAAAACCCATAGGAAATGATAATGAAATTATAGACTTAGAAGATAACGAAGTAGTTAATATTAAGGAATCTAGATCACATCCATTAGATAACATATTAGGAAATCTTAATCAAACAACCCTTAGGTCATAAGCCCAAGATAAAAATAATTTCTTTTGTTTCCTCTCAGCAATTGAACCTAAGAATATTAATGAAGCATTAAAAGATGAAAGTTGGGTTATGGCTATGCAAGAAGAATTAAATCAATTTAAGGCAAATGACGTTTGGGAATTAGTCCCAAATCCTATGAACATGACCATCATAGGAACTAAGTGGGTATATAGAAATAAGATAGATGAAAATGGAATAGTAACTAGGAACAAAGCTAGGTTAGTTGCCCAAGGTTATAATCAACAAGAAGGAATTGATTATGACGAAACTTATTCCCCCGTAGCTAGATTAGAATCTATTAGAATACTACTTGCCTATGCATGCTCCCTATACTTTAAGTTATTCCAAATGGACGTGAAAAGTGCATTCCTCAACGGTTTTATCAGTGAGGAGGTTTGTGTGGCACAACCTCCAGGATTCATTGACTACTCAAAACCTGATTATGTTTATAAACTAAAGAAAGCTTTATATGGACTCAAACAAGCTCCTAAGGCTTGGTATGATCGATTAAAAGCATATCTTATTAAACATAATTATTCTATGGGAATGGTAGATAACACTCTTTTCACTAAAAAGAAAGACCCAAATCTCATCATTGTTCAAATATATGTCGAAGACATCATATTTGGATCGACTTGGCAAGAAATGTGTGATGAGTTTGCCAAAATCATGCATGATTAGTTTGAGATGAGCATGATGGGTAAACTAAACTTTTTCCTAGGATTACAAATAAAACAATTAGAAGATGGAATATTCTTTAAACAATCTAAGTACATTAAGGAAATGCTTAAGAAATTTGGCCTAGAAGACTCAAAACCCATGAAAACTCCTATGTCTACGGAAGTGAAACTCACAAAAGATGAAGAAGGTGAGTCCGTGGATAACACTAAGTATAGAGAAATGATAGGTAGTTTACTATAATTAATGGCAAGTAGACCCGATATCATGTTTAGTGTTTACCTTTGTGCCCGCTTTCAAGAGGATCCCAAAACCTCTCACCTATAAGCGGTTAAGCGTATCTTTTGATACATTAAAGGCACTATACACTTAGGATTATGGTATCCTAAGGGATCCGGCATAGAAACCATCGTCTATGCGGTTTCGGATCATACGGGAGACTACATAGATAGAAAAAGCACTAGCGGTATTTGCATGTTTATGGAATGTTGTCTAACATCTTGGTTTTCGAAGAAGCAAACCGCTCTTGCTATTTCTACCACCGAAGCCGAATATGTAAGCACTGGAAAGGCATGTCAACAAGCACTATGGATGAAACAAGTTCTCGTAAACTATGGCATTAGGTTAGAAAATGTTCCTATTATGTGTGATAACAAAGGTGCGATAGATTTAAGTAAAAATCCGGTTCAACATTCTAGGACTAAACATATAGAAATACGCCACCACTTCCTTAGGGATAATGTATAAAAAGGAAACATATCTATAGAAAAGGTCACATCGAAAGATAACATTGCGGATATATTCACTAAACCCCTTAAGTGAGAACTATTTAACCACTTGCGTTTAGGATTAAGAATGATGGAACAAATTGATTAAATTTTATTGCATTTGTACTACATATTCATTGCATAAGATTTATTTTTCTTCCACCTCTTCAAATCTGAGTCTAGGAATCTATTTTGCACAAAATTAAAGATTGGGAAACCTCATTTTATTGCATAAACACTCTTGTAAAACCCAATCGAATTTTCTTTAAAAAATATTCTCACATCTAGGAAACATATGAAAACTATTTTTCTTGCATTGTTGAATAATGCCAAAAACATTTTCTAAAATCATGCATAAAATCTCACATGAATTGTCAAAATATATAATCTAATATATACCATTGACATTCATGAATTGAGCAAAAATCAAATCAAGGAGCTTTTGGATTGTTTCTTAGGAAGTTTTTCTTATTTGAATTTAGGAGTCGAAACAATCACAACTCCACATTTGTTGCATATAGGCACACACTAGGGAAAATTCACAAACAATGTTGTCATTCTTGTTCCATCACTAGTTTCTCACACACTAGTTGCCTTTGCCCTTGATCTAAGATAGTTCAACTAGGAAGAATTGATTGCCCTTGTGTTTACTTGCTCCCTCTAGGTAATTATTGATTTCTCATTTGTTATATTACTTAAGTGTTTCTGCATGCATGCTATATTATAAATAGATTAGATGCTAAATTGCCTCAAAGAGTTGAACTTGCTTGAATCCAAACCCAAAAATACAACCTTTCTAAAAATTTTCTGCCAAAAAACCAATTCTGGCAATCTGAAAATCACCAGATGGGCGGCCCCCTTAATTATTAAGGGGACTAGCCCATAATTAAGGGGACCAGCCATCTGAAGGTCGGGTTTTACAGAGTCTTTTCTGCTTTTTAGCTCATTTCATCCTACACTTCCCAAAATTCACAAACATATTTTGTCCTAATCTCCCAAACAAACCTTATCCATCCATAAACACACAAATCTCACACTATAAATACCCCATTCTTCAAACTCTCCATTAATCTCTTCATGACTTCTCCAAACAAACCAAAACCAAAAGCCTCAAGGCTAGCAAGGATGACGGAAAAACCCGTTTGGCGAAGAATAAGCCCTCGAAACAAATCCATCATAACCAATGAAGTTGGAAATCAATCAACACCTCCAACTACTTACTTCCCAAACTTTACACCAAACCCACAAAGACATTCCTTTGATCCTTTTTACAAACCATACAACATTGGCCAAACATCCACCTTCATGCCAAACTACACATCTCAACCTCCAACCATCTATAATGATCCCTACAAGTTTGATCAACCATCAAACTACACTTCCAACAATTTCAATTCCAACTACACAACCCCAATTCATTCATATAAACAAAATGATTCACTCCACATTGCCACGGAAAAGCAAAAGTTCCGTGAAGAAATGAACCAAATTCATGATCTAAGTGATCTCCTTGCTATGCATCTTGTACAACGCAACAAAGGGTAACCTCCATCATCACCCTATGCAAATTGCTTACCCCACTCTCTCAACTTGGATCAAGTTATAAACCACACCCATTTTTGCCCTTGTTGCATATTCCTCCAAAAACAAATCCTCTACTTGAGTGAAGATATTTCTTGGATCGAGTTTCTTCTTACTTGTCCTCATCCAATACCACCCTTGACACGATACAACATCGTGAGATCTACCTCTTCCACTCCATACCCTACTCCATATCCTTCTCCTTCAAACAACTAAGCTTTATGCTTATGCACCCCTCAACCAAATAAAACACTCAACCATGGGTTGTAAGCAAGTCCAAGAGCTCTCTTTGGCAAATTTAGGACTATGTTGTTTCTATTATTTTATTGTAATCGATATGCTTCTAGCATATTGAATGTTGTAATGATGTTCATTTCTATGTTCATCTTGAATGCTTGAATGAATCTATTTTTGTTTGCTTTATTCTTGCTTTGCATATATATGTCTTGTATTCTTCATATATTTTTTGTAGCCAAGCATTCCATAGCTCGTTTCTTTGGTGCTCCCAATTGAGGGGGAGCACACATCAAAGGGGAGCTTTCTACCCGTTTAACTTCTTTTATGAAGCTTAATCGGCATAACCTTTTTGATTCTATAAAAAGGGGGAGAAGTGAACATAAACTCTAAATACTTGTGTAAAAATTAATTTTTTGACTCTATGAGTTTAAGGTTTTGTAATCATCAAAAAGGGGGAGATTGTTGACATAAATAATGCCTAAAAACATTGTTAACATTCATCGACATCTCTATGTTCTGATAATCACAAAACATAAATCCATTGAACTAAAAATTATGTCATAAACAAGTATTTAGAGATAAATATTTCACTTTTACATCCAAAATCACTTAAGGTATGGATAAACAAAGTATTTATTGCATTCTATGATCAAAGGAACATTTCTCAATCACTAGAATTTTTATAAAATGTCATAAACATTTTATATCTTTTACAAAATCATTTTTGAAATTAAAGGAATATGTTTAAATCATTATAAATATATGAATTCAAATTTTTAACCAAAAATGTCAAATATAATCCAGAAAAACCTTCCCAACAAAAGGACAAATAAGTCCAACGTTCGGGAGGGGGCGGCCCCATTAATTCCTTAGGCGGCCCCCTTAATAATTAAGGGGACCGGCCACGCTCCAGAACAGTATTTTCATGCCTATAAATACCGGTTCATTTCACAGATTTTTCTCACCTTTTGCATCCCAAAACTTTCTGATCTAAATCCCCGTTTCCATTTCCTAAACTCCTTTGATCATATATACATTTATCTTTGTTTCAAAGTGATCCAAGTCTCACCCTTTCAAGTGCAAGAGAAGAATACTTCAATCTACCAAGACAAGAAGTGTTACAACTTGTTGTGACCTCCACATCCAAGTTGTTAAAGCATCATTCATTATATCTATTTCTATGTGTAATTAGTTGTGAATACTTGATAGAAGATAGATTAGCAAGTTGTGTTGATATTGTGAAGTAAGATAGTTGTAAAGAAGAAGTAGTGTATATTAAGTAGATAGGTGTGAAGAAGAAGTAGTGAAGATTTATTAGTAGATAGGTGTGAAGAAGAAGTAGTGAAGATTTAGTAGTGACTAGGTGTTGAGAAGTTGTGTAGAAGGTGTGACTAAGTTGTGGTGTGTAAATTGGTGTGTAAGGTTTTCTCCGCCACAAGGGAGCTTGTTGACATAGTGAAGAAAACTCTCGAGTTAGGTGCTCGGGGAGTGGAGTAGGGCAAGGAAGGTGTCCTTGTAGCCGAACCACTATAAATCTCTTGTCTCACGGTTCGATCTTTCCATCTCTTACTTATTTCATTACTTACATTATTATAGCTTTAGTATCTAATTTTAGTTGTTTATATTGTGCAAGACTTGAATTCACATAATATCGAATCTACGATTTTTGAAAGTAAACAAAACGTGTAAACAAATTTTTTATAACAAATTAAAAAGATGTAAAACTATTCAACCCCCCCTTCTAGTTTTCCACACGTACAACTTCTAAACCAAATTCTACCAAATGCGCCACTTCTAAACAAAATGTGTACAATCCACCAATACGTGCCAAAGTTACCCCAAATGTACTACTTCTAAACATAATATAAAACACTAAGTGTACCTAATTAAGCAAGGAATGTTTATGCAGAATGGGGAGTGTGAGGTTGCTCCTCCAATTATGTCAATACCTCGACGAGCTTTTCATTTGTATCTTTGATCATTTCTTCCTTAAATGTCTCAAGTTTTTCTTCAAAAATCTCTTTATCTTTCTTTGTCGCTTGCTCAAAGTCCTTCATCAATTTTTCTAGTGCTTCAACCTAAGAAAACATACTTACACCAATTACAACTCATCTTATGCATAAATACCTATTGTAAATGATTAAAAAAACAAAATAATACATGACAATAACTTCGATATGTATAAGTTACCATGACCCAAAATGTATAACGAAAAGATAACTAACAACAGCCATATACATTACCAGTAGGTGTTGGATTTCTTTGGGCAGTAGGCATGGTAGTTCACTACCAGTAGGAACTTGCACTATATAAATTACAAGTCTTTTTTAGGCAAGTCGGCCGGTTATTCCAACTTAATAAGCAAGTGATATTGCTATAAGCAGACTATAACTTGATGACATTATTTGCAGCCGTTGTAACATGTGACTTACGATTGAAGGAAAAACCTTAAACAAAAGATAATTATAAGGTTTCTTGAAGTAGAAAATCATTCAACAAAAACTACAATTGAGGAAATATACACCAAGTAGCAAAGAATTCATGACAAACACTACAATAGTAAAGTTACAAGAACTATGTAAGTTAGCATACGAAATTGTTTATTGTCAAGTACTCATAAACATATATGAAAAATCAACTACGAAATCTACGAAGTACAAACAACAAAAACCACAACCCATGTTTTGCTATTCTTTTAATAAAAGCATTTGCGTTGAACAAAAGTTATAACTACATTTACAACTTAAAGTAGCAAATTTTCCAAAACAGCTTCATTTAGAGAGAAAATAAACAACCAAAAGTAATACACAGTATGAAAAATGCTAAATTAAAGGACTATCAACAATGATGCATAGAAATGGTCATACATTACATATATGCTTGACAAAAGGACCGGCAAATGGTAAACACACATATATTCTAATGATCCCGTGTTACCTTTACAAAACAAGCATTTGCACATTAGTAGCTTTAATTAACTCTTTTTGGTTGCTCGATAAACAAACAAAATTGATGTTACCATGACTTACTTTGAAATTCAGGTATAATAGACACAAGCTAAGAAGTTAAACAAAATAGTACAAAGATGCTACTGATATCTATCTTTTCTCAATTCTAGATTCCCAGTTTATAAGTGACCTTAGGCTGTTAGGCAACACTAGCTTGTGTACAACATAAGGGCCCTAAATACAAACAAGTAAATAACAAGTGATGTATAAAGCACTACAAACAACAAGAAAAACCAAACCATGTGACTTGTAAACATGATTTTGCAGATAAACTTTGAACTTTATTTGATTTCAATAGATTAATCATTAATGTCATGAGACCTTTAGGTAAAACACTTAAACGCCAAGGCTCTTTGACATTTAATTACACCTGCAAATTAATTAGATAAAAAATTCAAGCCAACAACTTCAATTAAAATAGAAAGGGCTATACTACACAAGTACACAACTCGATATAGCTTTCTCAAACCAAAATTTGGAGATTAAAGATGAGATGTAACCGAGTGGTGAAGAGGATGCCTTGGCCTCTCCAAACGCTTACAATGCGCTTTAACAATACAAATGATACTTTCTTCCTTGAAACTCGAATCTGCCGAAAATCACAAATTTGAAGATACAATATATAAATTTATCCATAATATAAGTAAACATAAAAAAGAAATTAACATCTAAGAAGAATCAATTTCACCATAAATCGAACCCAATAATCAATTAATAACTAAAGAATAATAAAGCTATAAATGACCTGTAACGCCGGATTGGTGGTTAGACTCGACTTTTGAAGATTAGATATGAGTTCACAGCTACTTCGAGTTCATGACACAATTGATGTCGAACAATGTTTACATATGTGGTGAATTTGGTCCGGACTCGTGAAAGAGAAGCACAAATCATAAGGTTTAATGTTTGTAGTTGCGAGTGAGGAAAACAAAGAGTGGGCGATAGGATTAGAGGGGAGAAGTGCTAGGGTTTTGATTTTGGGGGAAAAGAGAGACGGGAGTAGGCGGGAGACTTTGGAAATTATAAGGCGGGACATGAAATATTCACATTTTAGGTGGTGTTTGGTTTTCGGGTTTTGACCTCATGGAATTTTATGTGACACATAAAAATTGTTTGGTTTGATATATGGGATTAGGATTTTACTTTTAAAACCCATGAACTCTACCATACATAAACCCCACCTTATACATATCTTTTCACAAAAGTTGTGAGACCTACCACTTTCATTCTCACATTCTTTTTTTAAGTAATATTTTTTTATTATAAAATATATTTTATCAATTTTATAATATATTTTCTCTCTCTAAATCCAAATTATAATATACAACTTTATATTTAAATCCAAATCCTAATATAAACCCATCTACAAAGCAAACGGGCCCTTAGTGTCTAAGATGTACAAGTTAATTTTACTTAGAATAAAAGAAATGTATACGGAAATTAGTATTAATGTAATTTTTATACTCTTAACCATAAAAATATATTTCAACCTTATATATAAAAAAAAGTAAGAAGATTACATAAACTTAAGGCTAAACGGAATGGGATTTAGGGGCTGTTTATTTATTTATTTGTTAGCTAAGGAAGAAATGGGTCTCACGTTCTGTTGCATCATCTGATTGGAGAGGAGCTTATATTTCACACCCTAGTGATACAGACGAGATAGTGGAAAATTATAAGCCCCATTTACAAAAGAAATATTAAAATATGCATTGAGGGTCCACACATGTTAGCTAAGAGCAGGCCTTATTCCTCCGTGAGTGACGTAGTCTCGATCGTGACTTCCAGTCTCGCAACACAACTCACGGCCCTATTTGTGCAACTTTGGTGAGTTACTCACAATGCACTATGTGCTGACAAAGTGAGACCCAAAACAAAAGTAATTTTTTTTGTGAGTGTGTGTGGAATATTTAGTGTGGTGTATTTTGTATAAAGTGTGTATTTTAATGAAAGGTTGGTGAGGGTGATCACTACGGATGTATGGTGAGTGAGAGTAAGTGGAAGTAAGAGGAGAGAGAAAGCTGATATGGCGGTGAGTGACTCACCACCACTACTTTTAGCCTAAGGCTAAAGGGAGTGGTGGGTGAGTTACTTACCGCCACCTCAGCTTCTTCTCTCCTCTCACTTTCCCTCACTCAATCTCACCATACATCTAGAGTAAAATACACCGTTCGTCACAATAGGACATACATTGGCTTTTGTGTCCCCTATAGTCCATTCTTCAAGGTTTTTATATCAATAAGGTCCCTTGACCCGTTATTTTTAGGTCAACGTCCCGTTATATGTTGTCAAATCTCGTTATTCTTGCGAAATAACTATTTTACTCTTATCTTCTTCTCACTCTCATTTTATTTTAGACGAATTGCATGACAATGCACTTGTTATGTAGTATAGCTTAAGGCAAGTATCGAGATTGATCGGATCAACATGGGACGGTACGAGGGTGGAATCTTAAGAAAAATTTATGAGTTGTCATATTAAACTTGCATTGTTGTATTTATTTAAAAACAAAGAAAGACTCACGGTTCATACAAAATGAGTTAATGAAAAAAACAAGTAGGATGCGTAAGCATTTACTTAGGCGATTACCAATATAGGTCTCTATTTGTACATATATATGTGTACTTATACAAATGGTATGTTTATATTGGAGATCGATAACCATATAATGATATACAATGCGTATGTAGCGAGAGGTGGAGGTTACATGTTATTATTGAGTGCGGGATATGATCTGATCCACCGGCTAATAGGTTGTTTCTTCAAGATGTTGATGCCTTCAGAACTCATCGGGTTCTAGTCAAAATCAATATCTCTAGTAGATCGTTCCGGCATATTGTTATTGTAGTTGGATCCGGTTCGGGTCTGAACCATCGATACGGTGACCCTTGCTTGTATAATTATTTGTGATTATGACATTCACAAGTTGGACCTATTGTGAAATGCTCATATCATAATTAATAATTATACGGCTAGAAATATGTGAGCCTATGGGTCACACACATATACACATATCATTATTTATAATGTATTTAATGTAATTATAGTAGTTACATTATTTACATTTGTTAAGTATCTCAGGATCGACTAACGAGCGTTTAATTAAATTGTTAAACTAAATAATTAATTAACGAGTTACTAGTTAGTAAGTAATGGACTTAATAATTGGATTGGACTAAAATCAAATGGGAAGCCCATTTGGCCCATGATGGCAGGCCATATGGGGTAAAAAGAGGGAAGGGAAAAACAATTGGTAGCTAATTGTAATTACTAAGTATTATTATGGGATTATGATTCATTCAAATCTAATAACTTGAAAAGAAAGAAAACAATGTCCTCTCCCTTCTTCTCCCCATGATCGGCCGAAACTCACCCCATCTTAGGGTTTTCGGTTTTGATCATCAAGCTTGACAAAACGGTTGTGCAAGGTGAGATCAAGAGATACACGAGACTAGCATCCGGTGATACACGATAACGTGTAGTATGGATACGCATAGAGATAATCTACTTTGATTGTTCTAAGGGTTTTGTATGGATTTATAGGGGAGTCAACGTTCATTATTAAGCTCCGTTAAAATCAACCGATCACGATTCAAAGGTATGATAATTGTTATTGTTTTACATTAATAATATGCATCATATGGATCCAATGTTTGGTGACCTTTTTTGCTGCCATTTAAATGTTTTAAAATGATTTACATATGATGCTGATGGAGAGCCATTCAGGCTCATCCATCCACACGCCCCATAAGGGGATGCGTGGCTTGGCTCACTACTTTAGGAGGAGAAAGAAATCATATAAGATAACACAAATCATTTGATTATACTAAATATTTGTTTATAAAGTTAAACAAATATTTAGTATAATCAAATGATTTTTCTGTTTAGATGCCCATAATCTCAGCTTAATCCTTGCTTCTCTAGTTGATATTTTTTGTCTGATCTTTGGTTTAGTAGGAGTTCATAGTATAAGCTTCATGAGTTTTCTGTTTGGTAGATTAGCTTGTAGTCTGGAATAACTTTTAGGTAGATTGAAGTTGGCTGCTATTTGGTCTGTCAGCACTTTAGCTCAAATCTGCCTAAACTTTCCCTGCTCATTTTATGCTTATTCTTCAGCAATATAGATCTGAACTTTGGATTTTTAGTAAGCTCATAGTACTAGCTTGCTAATTCCGTGGGTAGATTTTCCTTTCAGTTTGTTTTTCTTCTTTTATGCTTATCTGCCCTCCCTAGATTGCTTATTTAGTTTAGATGGATGATTTAGGTTAGGACTTTGTTATCTACAACTTATTTCTAGTTTGGCACAAGCTTGTGCCCGTTTTTAGCTTTTCATTTCTTTTCCTTTTAAGTACTTATTGTTAACTGTTGTTCTTTGCTTATAATTCCCAGCTTATTTTAATTTTTCATAAAACTTGTTTTTACAAAACTTTGTTATTCTTAGCTTATTAATAACTTTCAAAAAGAAAAAGTGCAAAAATAAATGTTTCACCAAAAAGCTAAAGGGCAGGGGTCGAACCCCTGACCTCTAGCTCACAAAGCTTCACACGCCACACACAAAAATCATTTTGCCCTTGGGACTTTTTCTGTTATACCTCTTCCTTTTAATTCTTTTATACACGTTTTTCTTCTTTTTCTTTATTTAGCCTATAAACTGTTCTTTTGCTTATTACAGCTTATTTCATAATGTTTTTTTTTCAAAAATTTTATTTTTCTTAAATTTAGAATATTACAAAGAATTTTCCAGAAAAGTTTGAGATTTTGATAAGTTTTACTATTTTTAAGCACTTAATTTCTTTTAAATAGTTTTTAATTCATAATAATTAAATAAAAATTCAAAAAAGTATTTTTCTTTTTCTCAAAATTTTCTTATAACATTTAGAATGTAGAAAAATTATTTCCATACCCGTAGGATTAGTAGAATTTAGATTTCGCGTTTTATTTTGCGCGCGTACGTAGTTTTTAAATATTTCCCACATTTTTTTAGTTTTAAATTGCGTTATAGGTTTAAATGCTTTACGTTATCATTTCTTGTGTTTTATCTTGTGCTTTTAGTATCGTTTCATTTTCCTTAGTTATAAATTCCATTTATTTCACTTTATCACCATTCACTACAGAATCACGAATCGAGAACCACGATTCTATTCACTCCTTCGTACGGAACACGACCCGGGGAAATACTTTCACGAGTATTTCTTTGGAATACTTAACCTCTAAACTTACACTTATCACTTTTATGTTAAAAAGTGTTACGGGTCATTTTGAGAAAATAGTGCACTTTAGGGGTCATAGTGCACTTTATGGTGCCATCACTCATTTTAAAAGTATTGGAGTCCAGTTCTTCTAAAAATAGTCTCAATGTTTGTCTTGTAACTGATTTTAGTCAGTTTATAAATGAGTGACAGGAGTCAGTAACGGGTCAAAGCGTTTCCGTGTAAAAGTTTTAGTTTTTGGTCAAATCGGGCACGGGGTGTTACACAAGCATCCACAAACACATAGTTGTGTTTTTTTAATTGTTCGTGATCACTGCAGATGTGTTACTGATCAAGCATTAACATCTATTAAAAATCGTCGCAAGATTTTATGTATAAGTAATAAAAAATTACATTACTTTATCTTTTCATAGATTTTAAAATTTTCCGTTGCAAATCCGCTGAAAATTTTTAAACATTTGCAACGGATTTGCAACAGAAGTATAAAACTGTTTTTTTTAATATTTTTCAATATTCCGTTGGAAAATCTTTGCAATAAATTATTTTTTCCAACAGATTTGCAATGGAAATTAAAAATATTTTCTTTTACATTTAAGTTTATTTTTTTGTTATAATTTCGTAGCAATTTTGCAAGGAAATTGCAACGGGACATATAAAAATAAATATAAAATTAATTAGTTTAATTTTTGCAATGGGTTTGCAACCGTTTTCAATGTCGTAGCAAATCTGTTGGTAATCCGCTACAAAACAATAGCAAATTTGCAACGGAAAATTTTAGTTGCAAAATTCCGTTGCATTTGCGTGTTTGTGTAGTAGTGATACTTATAATGCATCTAGACTAGTTTATGAACATTATAATATGTACAATTTATGGTAAGTTAATTATCGTGTTTACAATTTATAATCGTGTGACGAGTGAAAGGATAGAAATAAAAAAAAACGTATGATGGGCGTTAGACACAAGAATGAGTCATGGTTATGCTAGGATTCAAATTAGGAAGGTTTGTCAAGATTATTTAGTTATTTAACTTAGGTTAGTGTACATTTAAATTTAATTATCATATAGTATAAGATTTTAAATACTTATTCTTAGTCATAATACTTAGCGGAAAATTCAAATTTAGATGTGAAATTAGTAATTCGGAATTTAGGGTTTTACACTGCGTGATTCTGAAAGCTTACCGGTTATACTGCAAAAGGAAGGCATCAACATAACTATGTTTACCGAGTGGTTTGAGCTAAAAAAACGTGATACGGAAGCGCAGAAATTAAGTTATGCTCAAATTCCAACAAAGTATGTATGGCATGAAAAAGAAAGAAATTTGAAACTTAGAAAACAAAAAAAATGTATAGGCCGGATCGTTTATTCCAATCCTGCATCAGGGGAACGTTACTTTCTCAGAATGGTTTTAAATATAACCAAAGGTCCTAAATCGTTCGAGAAGCTGATGACGTTTAACAAGATAACTGGGGTGTGCTTATTCACACACCTTTTCTGGTCAAATTAAGACCAAACCAGACACAAACTAACCATAATTGCCAAAGATATTGTGTTTTTGTGTTTATGATCGTGCAGGAATGGATATTTCAGAAATTGGCTTAAATCAGGCAAAAAAAGACAAAAACAAGCACGAGTTTGGAAAACGTGTCAAAAGCCAGAGCTGGGAAGCAAATTACCACTTTTGAGCTCAGATTAACAAAACACACCTTAAGGAATCACAAAATGCCAAAAATAATCCTTGGAGCAAAAGTTTGCAAAATTGGCAGAAATGATCCCTCAAGTTTGAAAATTGACAGAAATGGCCCCTGAGCATTGGATTTAGATGAAAAGTCAACAAAGGTCCTTGGGAATTCACAAGTTATCATGATTGGTCCCTGGGTGAAAATTTTGAGGAATTTACAGTTTTAGTCCCTCAAGTTCACATTTGGCAAAAATGGTCCCTGGATATCTCAATTTGGAAAATAATGATTAATGGTCCTTGGAATATTGGAATGTGGCAAATTTTACCCTTATAATAACTTTGAACAGTATCCAAAAACCACCCCTTCAAATTTAAAAAATTACAAATATGGTCCTTGTGTTAATTCCTAAACCAAACGGACCCCTTTATTATTTCAAATCCAATACAAAACACAAACCCAAACATAAAACCAAAAACCTGATCCAGTCCACCTTATATCACCAGCCCGTCTCCTAAAAGCCCAAACCCACTCCCTTTCTAATAGTAAAAACGCCAGGGTCAAACCTAGTCAAACTCCTCCACCTTTCCCTCCCTCACCCTCACCACTTGCCATGCTCACCTGTCACCTCCACCTCCCCCTACTAGCACCATCACATCCCACCACCCCTCCAATTATACCTAACATCCCCTCCACAATAAATGCCACCCCCTTTCATGAAATAGACAATTGGTATCAAACCAATTTTCCCGCCAAAATGGATTCAATGGCTAGGATGATTGAAGCAGAGCAATCAAGGGTCAATTTTATTGATGGGGAATGATCAGAGGACCTCCACAAACCCTAATCCTCACTTATAAAAGGAGAAGAGAAGCACAGAAGGAAGAAAGTAGTTAATTAGCATAGTTTACATGTCGTTTTTATAAATTCTCATTTTTAGTTGTAATATTTCGGTTTAAAAGCTTGTACTCAGTACTTTTAATGTAATTTGACCTTTCTTCAATCTTAATTTCAAGTTTCCATTCTCAAATTAGAATTTGGATTTTTTTTTTTGAAATTTCACTCTAGCTTATTAGTTGTTAAAACATGTTGTTTTCTGTTCCTTTAAGCTCATATTAGTTCACTTATAAGCTTTCAAAAGATTTTAAAAGCAAAGGAGACCGTTTAGCTTAGAAAACCAAAAAATAAAAATAAAAAAATCAAGAAAAATTAGTTGAAAATTAAAAATCAGGTAAAGAAGAAAGAAGAAGGCTGGAGCACTGTAAATCCTGGATGGCAGTGGTATAGTTTCTCAGAGGAGACTATAGGTATGGTATTTGGTCCTTGGTTCCTTGGTTATTGGCTGGAAGGCATTTGTAAGCTTATTGCTCCATTTTCTCATTTCACTGTAGTACTACTTATTATCTGCTTATTTCTACTTCTTTGTGCTTATTAGGAGTATTTCAGTCATTTTATTGCTTAATATTGTGTACTAGTTCATTAGAATCTATTGTGCTCATAATCCTTAGTTTCACTGCCATTTTAGTATAATTGTGGATTATAGGTTGTCATTGTTTAAGTTGTTGTTTCTGTGCTTCTTCTAGCTTATTATATCATATTAAATTGTTGTCAATCAATTTCATGGTCTTAAATATCCATTTGTTTTGAAAATCAAAAATCAATGATCAAGTCATTTTCCATTCAACTCAAGTTCACTGCATAACCTTTGGTAAGGTTGGTTTTTGGTTTAAAAGCAGTCCTCATAGCTTATTTATTAGTCCTAGATAAGTAGTATAGGTTGTCTCATCATTTCACTTTGAAAAATCAAAAATCAGTATTCATACAGGATTGTTTGGTTTTGGTGATCTCTGGGGTTCTTAGGTTGTGTTTTTTGCCATTTATTATTGAAACATGGTACAATAGTTCCATATAACATAGAACAAGCATAAAAACCAGGTCTTGTATGAGCAAAAGTCAAAATCACCTTTGATCTCATCTCATTTGGTCACTGATAGGATTTAAAGTTCAAGTAATCATCAAATCAGTTCATAAGTTGTTAATATAGCTTAATCTCATCTCCTTTTAGCTTAAAACTTCATATTCAGTCACTAGGACTCAATCAAATTTCATCAAAGTCAAAGTTTTCAAAAATCATAAAAAGTCAAAATTCATAGCTCATCAGGAAATCCAATTCTTGCAAGATTTTTCATGATTTTATTCCTCAAAACTACCTTTGAGCTTTTTGGACATTAAAGTTTGTCAGCTGAACTTGTGAATCCACACTTTGGATTATTTTTACAATTTTTTCTAAAGGCTTATTTAGTTGCTTATTTTGACCTGCAGGGCAAGCATTTGCCCTGCACCAGGGTATTAGTCCCACAAGCCAATTTTGATAAGCTCTCCCTGAGCTTATCTGTGCACCTCAGGTCTTGACTTTTGGATTTTTAGAAAGCTCATCAATCCAGCTTATTGGATCTGAGCTTATTTTGGCTTTAGGAGCCTTTGCCCTTAACTTATTATTGCCCTTAATTTTGCCCCATTCCTGCTAATTCATAAGCAGGAACCACAGGCCATTTTCACAAACCCACCCTTAGCTTATTATTGGACCCCAGGATCTGAAACTTAGCTTATTTAGAAGCCTCCCAGTCCAGCTTTTTAGGTCAACTCTTAATTTGGACCCTTGACCTTTCCTGTGGGCCCCACATAGGCCTGCAGATGGCCTTTTTGGCCTGTTTGGTTCTCAGGTTTTGGATTGTGCTTATTTGAGTTTCCTAGCTTATTCAGTGTGCTTTTTCAGTTATTTAAGCTTATTTTGTGCGCATCTCATTTGGTTATAGCTTAGTTAGTACTTGGTTCAGTAGTGGTAGCTTATTAGTAGCTTATTTTCACCAAAAACTCAATTTTAAGCTCATAAGCCATCTGTTAAGCCATTAAGCTTGCATACAGCTTATTTTTGAGTTCCAATAAAGTTGTTTTCACAAAAGTTTCATATTTTCAGTTGTTTAATAGTTTTGTAAAAGAAAAACAAGAAAAACAAATATAAAAAAGTGATAGCTTCTATTTAAGCCATTTGGCTTATTTTTTTGCTTTTTCAAAAAGCATTTTCCAAATTTTATATTTTTCTTAATTTCCTGTCATACTAAAATAGTTGTGTAAAAATTTTCATAATTTTCTGTTTAGGTTAACTATTTTTAATAATTAATTTTAGTTTAATTAGTTTTAATTGAAAAATCAAAAATAAAAATCATTACTGCTTATTTTTAATCACTAGTACCTTTTTATATTTTTCTTAGCTTTTATAATTCATACAGTATTTTTAGAAAATTTTTCATAATTTTTACTATTCATTTTCTATTTTTTTATAATTAAATTAGTTTTAAATAATAATTAAGTAAATAATTATTAAAATAGCTTATTTATAAGTTTTATAAACTTTTTATAATTTTTTAGTATTTCTGCGATGGTTAATTAGTTTTAGAAAAAAATTCATAATTTTCTAAGTCATTTTAGTATTTTTCCTAATTTAAATTAGTTAAAATTGATTATTAAATAGTTTTTAATTAATATTAAATAATTAAAAAATCATAAAATAATTTTCTTTTTTATAAAATTTTCTTTTAATATTAAGTTTGTAAAAAGTTCATTTTCACCCCCCTTAAGTTTATTTCTGCTACATTTCCACTTTTTTTAGTACGCAATTACGTTTGTTTTAAATTTGATTTACGTTTCTGGTTTAATTACATATCTGATTTCTTGTAATTGTTAATATTGTTAATTTAGCTTAATCTCAATTATATCTGATTAATATAATCCATCTAAATCATATTCTTGTTACCTTCCTCACTCACTGAATTTTAAACGTTTCCTAAATACAATTTCAACCTTGTTGGGACATAACGACCCGTGAACACATTATGCTTTCAACGAATCATAAATTGATCTCTCCTCTCCTAGGTTTGACCTGCTGACCATCCTTGGTTAATTGGACTGACTGTTTGGGAGGAGTCAATAACATATCGGACATTTAAGGAAGTTTGTTTTGCATATGGCTTGCTCAACGTTGACAAGGAATGGACCCAAGCTACATCAGAGGCAAGATTTTGGGCATTAACACATCAATGGCGGGACTTAAATTATTTGTTACAATATTATTTTTTTGTGAAGTAAGTAGGCCACAACAATTATGGGAAGAAAATTTGGAGGATTTATCAGAGGATATTTTACATAAAAAAAGAAAACACTTCAGGTATCCAAAATTGGAACTTACAGAGCAACAGATTCAGAACTATTGTTTGGTAGAAATAGAGGAGCTGTTACACAGATTTGGTAGATCTTTAGCTAAATTCCAAGAGCTTCCACGACCAAACCCAAAGCTCCTAACAGACATGGATAATCGTTTGATTAGAGAAGCATTGGACTTTGATATGAAAAAGAGCAAGATTGAACATGAACAGCTTCATTCAATGCTAAACACCGATCAACATCTGATTTATCAAGCAGTTATCGAGTCAGTATACAGTCAAAAAGGAGGGTTTTACTTTGTTTATGGGCCCAGAGGCAGTGATAAGACATTTTTATACAAGACTATAATATCAAAACTAAGATCGGAAAGAATGATAGTTATTGCAGTTGCATCTTCAGGTACATCATTTAATACGCGTTTATTGACTAATTATACATCCATACTATGCATTAAAAAAATATTACAATTTATTATTCAACCAGTAATTGCTTCTTTACTACTACCGGGAGGGAGGACTGCTAATAGCAGATTTGTTATTCCATTGGAGTTAATGGAAAATAGTACATGCGGAATCAAACAAAACACACACCTCGCAGAATAATGAAAGAGGCAAGGTTGATAATTTGGGATGAAGCCCCGATGATTCAGCGATATGCTTTTGAAGCCTTAAACAAGACATTAAAGGATATATTGGGGTTCGAGAATCCAGAAAATAGACATCGCATTTTCGGGGGAATGACAATGTTACTAGGAGGTGACTTCAGGAAAATTCTACCGGTTATCCCAAAAGCCAAAAGATCAGAAGTTATCCAAGCCTGCATTAACCGATAAGAGCTATGGAAAGCATGCACGGTTTTTACCCTTACACGCGGTATGCGAGTAAATGAATATACACAAAATGGGACAATTGACACTCGAAAACAAGAATTCAATAAATAGGTGTTGGATGTAGGTGATGGGAATTTGGAAGCCAAAATGAAAGAAGGAGAGGATGAGCCAACCTAGAATCAGATTCCGCGTGGTTTTATTATAAAATCAGGGGATTCTATAATTGAGCAAATCGTGCTAGAAACATTCCCAGTTTTTATAACAAGGCAGAATGAAGCTGCGTATCTAAAAGAAAGGGCTATACTTACTCCAAAAAATGACGACACTCACGAAGTAAATGAACATATGTTTAAAAAGTTAGCAGGTGAATATGTCACGTACAATAGTGCAAATGAAGTGTAGAACCGTAGAGGGGGGAGGGGGTGAATACGGTTTCTACGGCTTTTTAGATGTTTAAAAATTTTAAGCCAAAGAGAACATCAAGTGGTTGTACAGTAATCCAACAACCACTAACACAACCAAAGTATATAAAGCAAGTAAGAACACAACGATATATACTGGTTCGGGATGGGGGTTTATACCATCCGTACGTCCAGTTTCGAATCATAATCCTTTTGGTGGACTATAAACCGTTACAATTCACTCCACCGATATTTACCAATATCAATGCTCACAAAGAAGGAGTTACTCCCCAACGGTATTCCGCCCTCGGAAACCACCCAAAAGAATCTCACGATTCGACTTCTCCTAAGGATCATAAAGATCTCTACCAAGACTTCCCACCGGAAGTATCAAACCCCAACTAGATCCCCAATGATCTAGGCTTGGTCACCAAGACATAAGACTTCCCTTACAAACAATTGAATGAATGAATATATGTTTGTTCAACCAAGCCCTAACCTAACCTAGAGACTCGATTCTAGTAGAAAGGGTATAGATAAGAAGACCCTCGACACAATCACAAGAGTGGATTAGGTTCTTGTGATTCTTCCCTTGCAAAGAGATGTGTTCTTTAAAAGATGTTAATGTGAAAATCAGGAACACAAGATTAGAGATTAGATATAGAGAGACTTGAGAGTGTTTAGAGAGAAAGAATATAGAGAGAAAGAGTAATGGCAAGGGGTGAGGAATACAAGAGGCAAGGGTGGTATTTATAGGCCAAGAACCCAAACTTGAGAAATTTTACCGAGGCCGGCGCGTCACCCGCGGGTCAGCGTGCGGGCTGCTTGCCAGGCTTCTGTAAACTTTTCCCAAGTGTTGGGTGTTTGGATCTTATAAATACATATCCTTGCTAAACCCCCAATTGTACTTCACACTTAACCTTAACATTAATCAATTTAAGGTTTACCAACTCAAATAGCCAATTTGAAAATCATTTGTGAAGTGTTTAAAGAGAAAACAAATTACCAAGGGTATAAAGTGTAGATGGGGTAATTTGGAAGAGGTAGAAGTGTTATTCCTCACATGGCATAGAAAAAAGAGAAAGAATATGCCAAGGTATATTCCATTGCTTGGGGGGAAGAATGAGATGGAGGGTTGAGATGAGATGGTTTGAATTGGATGGTTTAGATTAAACACATGTGATGGAATGGATAGGAGGTTGGATGGATGGTTGATATGTGTTTAGTTTGAATTGAATGGTTGAGATCAAAGGGAGCCTCCTTTGCTTGGGGGGAAAGAATGAATCAATGGTTGAGATGATTTTGTTTGAAATAGATAGTGAAGATCAAACACATGTGATGGAATAGAGAGGAAGAGAGAATATGCTAGTGGAATATTCCAAATCATGGGGGAAGAAATAAAATGGATGGTTGAGATGGTTTTGGTTTGAAATGGATGGCTTAAATCAAAGGGAGCCTCCTTTGGAATTCAAACAATTCCCATGTGTTGAATATGAAGGGTTAAGATGTGTTGTAAGGGAATGGATGGTTGAGATGTAGAGTGTGTAAGGGGATATGTAAGATTGTAAGAGATTGGGTAAGTGAATATATGATTTGGATATGATTGTATTTGTCTTTTGTAGAGATGAGATTAAGAGAAGATTAAGAAGAAATCTAATTGTCATTAAGAAGAAAAGGTTTAGACAATTAAGATTATAAGTTTAGAAAATCATAGGTTACTTATAAGTTCAAGTAACACAACGTTGAGAATCCATAGTTTCATATTTCGTGACTTTCCACGACTCGACGTTCTCAACTAATACCTTGGTTCAAACAAGTTAAGTGCTCTGCCTTGAAATAAAGCATAACCCAGGTGGGAAAGGATGAGTTTACGCAAAGTGACCTTTGACTTAGTTTGACCAATAAGGGAATAAAGCCGTTACGTAATTAGAGAAGACGTAAGCACGGGATATGAGCATATGGATGCTTTAACACGATGTCACGTGAAATACATAAGCTCCCTAAGTTTAGAAAAGCCTTGGCTAGAGGCGATAGTTAAAAAACATGAGTTGGCGTTTTCCCGTGAATGGGTACTTTAAAAGTAGGATCTCTCAAGTCTTAAAACTCGTTTCGAGTGTTCTCAATTAAGCACATAACATATTCATACCTGTATTGAAAGATCCATATTTGTCGGGTAAGGGGAAAGCCGACTTTCAAAATTCGCTCGGAACCATATAGTGTCCTGGCGCGTTACCCACACATTGACGCGCGGGCAGCGCGCCAGGAGCAGATATGGGCTCCGACGATTTTAAGCTAACGTTTGTTATTTTATGTGTTTCGATGGTTTATTTGTCATCATTAAAACATGAAGAGATCTTGATCATGTTACCTCAATAATCTCCCCCTTTTTGATGATGACAAATAAAAACCGAAAGCAAATAAAATTACAAAACTTAGCGAAGACAAAGCGCGCCTTTGATGTAGCTTGCGTCTTGACCTTTGCCTTGAAATTTGGTAAAGCCTTTAACAATTCTTGAATGATCTTCTGATACGTGGGGATTGCACCCTCGCGACAGGTTTTACCTCTTGCAACCCCCACCAGGCAGTGTACCTGATCGTTGTAGTATAGTATAGTGACAAGTACCGGGGGATTGATCG
Source organism: Artemisia argyi (assembly GCA_030686995.1). Classification (NCBI taxonomy): domain Eukaryota; kingdom Viridiplantae; phylum Streptophyta; class Magnoliopsida; order Asterales; family Asteraceae; genus Artemisia; species Artemisia argyi. The sequence goes on from JARVZY010001419.1 coordinate 23,461, forward strand.
TTCAACTCAGGAATAGTGTCGCAAGGATTAGAAAACCTACTAAACTAGGTCTAGAGGTGAAGGATGATTCTTTTTGTATTTTTATATTTTGTAAAAGCAAGTAAAAATCTCAGGTTTTGAAGGAGTGGGCGGAATTAGGTTCTAGCCATCTAACCCAATTAACTACTAATGCAATCAAAATAAAATAACAAAAATGAAAATGAAACTATTAAACTAATGTGGTGGAAACAATAATGAGGAAAGTTGTGTTTACTTAGATTTCATTACTCCCTAGATATCTTTTACAGGTTGATTAGCTTGTTACAATTGCATGGATGACGGGTCATATTCCTTAATACTAGTCATAGGGCCGTGTACAATATTCCCTAACTCTATAGGATCCTACTTCACTCCTATTTCGAGCCGTTAGAAGCTCCTAACATGGGATCATTAGAATTCTCCTACGCATTAAATACAACCAAAAATCATAGTACACCTCCGATCATGTTTCTTAAGACGTTCAAGCAAGTCACGAATGGAAGTCTGCCAGTTTTCTTAAGCTTAACATCGAATACAATCATCCGTAACAATTATAAACAAACAATCAACCCATAATTAACATCTAGGTTTCACTACATCTAAGCAAACACAATAAAGATCTAGCCTAGCATGTTAAAGAGAAAACAAGCGTAAGATATAATCACACAACACATAGACATATTGAATGATTTTAAAGAATACTTATCTTCAATTGAACATGGAAGAATCAAGGGATTGGAACCCTTGAAAAACTGATAAAATTCGGACTAGGGTTTATTCCCTCAAAGTTGCACACTAATGAATGAAATTTGGAAAACTATATATAGACTTTACACTTTGACGGCGTCATGTGTTAGATCCTGACGCCGTCAACTCGCCGCCATGATAAAATTGTATTGCCTAGATCTATTTGTGACGCCGTCATGTAGGAATTTACTCTGGGCCGTCACGTGTAGTTGGACTCTGACGGCCTTGGTAACGCCGTCAGGCTCTAAGCTTGAAAACTCTCTGGATCGTCACGTGTATTTTCCACTTCCACCTCTTTTGTAACTCTTGACGCCGTCATGTACAAAGGCTTGACGCCGTCAGGTACTGTTCCCAGCAAGGAAATTTGAGACTTTGCCGTTTCTTCAATTTTATGCTCCAAAAACGTTCAAAATGCTTCCTTTTCCAGATTTCTCTCCAAAAGTACCTAAAATGACAAAATGAACGATTTAGGGCTATAATTGATCAAATAATCTCGAATTCGGGCTTAAATGAACCCTTAAAAGCGGTACACTTTTCGCCTCATCATCTTTACGCTCTTGCTTTCTTTCTCTCCCTTTTGTCGAATCAAAAAGGTGGGATTACCAATCAAGCCAGGTTTCGAACTTGGGCCAGTGGGATAAATGAGCTAGCTTGTATGTGCACCCGAGTGTGCTCCTCCTTGAACATAGCTCCCCCTAGATCGTTGCTCCCCCTTGTTTCAAGGTGGGGATCCATGGGTCAAGAGCCTCGCCTTTGCGGTGGCCTAGCTACACATAGAAATTACAACATGCAACAAACAAGAAATCCTCACATGTGAAAGTTCCAAAATGGGTTAGGTTACCATTTGGAAACTTGCAACATGGGTTAGTTCACATAACAATACGTATATATGTGTATGTGTTTGTCCAATTTAATTAGATTTTATAAAGATTATCCCTTTATGACTTTTATAGACCGAATGATGAGCAAAAGCAATACTATATATGTATATATTCATATGAGTATTATTATAACATAACACAAGCATTTTATTTCATAGAAGAAACATGGGTCATACAACCAACTAAGCAACAACACTTAAAACATCCTAGAACTCCTAGGAAAAACTACAACATCTTATGAATAGATCTCAAAACTCAAGAGAGTCCATTGTGAAAGATTCCTCCATTGGGGTCACATCATCAACTTCAATCATTCCAGAATGATCATTTGGGTACTTGCTCTTAATGTGGTCAAAGATGTGTGACAAGAGTCTAGCATATGGAAGTGGCTCCTTATTGTAGTCCAAAGCTTCCATTCTTTTTGCTATAAAGTAAGCAAAGTTGAATGGAGTCTCGGTCATAATACAATAGAGCATGTACCCAACAGTGATGGGTATCATCTCTTGAGGTTCCACCTCCATAAACACATTCTTCAACAAGACCTCCGCCCAAGGCATCAATTTGACGTGAAGTTGATATTTGTTCCAATGTTCGAATGGAGCCTTCTCACAATGGTAGTCGGGTTGTAGAATGGTATTTTGAATGATGACGGCATGAATTGGGGCCACTAGAGCATAAGTGCTCAGATGATAGTGCCTTATCTTCGTGAAGTCCTTCGTCTTGGTGGACCTTGTATAGAACAAGTTCCCTTTAGAACACACATTCAAAACCTTTCCCAACTTCTTTAAGCTCCATGCATACCCATGCCCATACATACGAAAATTGAGAGTCAGAGAAGGTTGATCTTGATATAACCTAGCATAAAATTCTTGAAGATGCCTAGGATAAATTTTGATAGGTAGGTCACGAACTAGGGAGAAGGCATTAGCTTAGATGAATGGTTTTCTCATATCGGTGGCACACATGAAATTTTTGTCGCATTCACGACCTTCATGAAATTCACGGTACTCAAACGGTTCATACACATTAGTTTCGTTTGACTCGTCAACACGTTTCATGAAAAACTTAGTTGCCATTTTTTTGAAGAGAAGATAAGTGTATTTAAGGAAGAAGAAGGTTCTGATGAAGATATATGATACAAAGACACTCCTTTTATAGCCAATTAGTATGAATTAGGTATGTTTAAGGAAGATCTATAGTCCAAAGGATAATCATTCTTAGTACTAAGATTCCTAGTACAAGATGAGTTGAAAGAAAGTGGTGTATGGGGAAGATAATTATTCTTGTATGACATGAGTGATTAGGATTGAGTTAGTTATGAGTTTGGTTGGGTTTGAATGCTCATGTTAGATCCTATGGTAGTTTCATGCATTCTTTACAAAAGATATGCATGAATTTATCATAGTTGATGAGTGAAGATCAAATATCATCAAGTCCTTTAAATATGACTTTGTTGAGCGCAATTTTGAACCAACAATACTCAAAACATGAATCAAGTGCAAGTATCATTTCAAGAGTATGGTTGTTTTACGCAGAGATGACAATTGTATTAAATTTGGTTACACAAGCTAGATCCTATAAACCATCACACATTGTAAAGAGAGTCATTGTACAATGATAGATATCTCCGGTTTATAGTTTGATGTGTAGTATGTCGACCAAAATAATCCTTATATGTTACTTGCATTAACACCATAAGCTCCTAAGATCTCGGATGAGGAACTAAGTTTATCTAGTCTATTCATTGGGTATTCTAGTTTGTTATGCAATACCATACCGAATTCGATTCATAGGAATTCTCTTCAACTATGTAAGTAGTTTGTATGTTTGCACAAAATCTTTTCATTCCCCTTCTTTCCTAAACACAAAGCATGCCATATTCACATAAATTGAACAAGTAGATATAGATGCACATCCTTCAATACGATTGTGAGTCATAGTTCGAAGTTTTATCCAATCTTGATAGTTTAACACAAATGACTTTCAATCTTATTAATTGTTAATAAGATATTTTTATGTTAAATTTTCTTGTTCATTGCACATAATATAGACATGTAGAGAATTGAATATTATCAATCATCATTTGAATAATGAATTGATATATATCTTGTCTTTCATGCCTCCACATAGGTCCTAGACATATAACCATATAACCACTAAGAACACCTAAAGGACGTGCAAACAACTTCTAGACAACTCATTATATCTTATGGATTGTTCTCTTAAAATGAATGTTTTAACATCAAAACCTATCCCAAAGCAATTTGGACTCTTGAAAAATGTCATGCCAAAAACCTAATCTTGTTTCTTTTGTGACCTAAGTGTCCTTTTATTCAAGTCACCAATGACTTGTTGTATAGGATGACCCCTCGCTTCTCTCACTTTCTTAGGATTGCCTTCATCCGAAACATTAACTTGTAATTTCGGCGACCTTTCTTGATCTTGAACTATAGGTTCATGAATCACATCATCTTCTACCGAAGGAGATGATTTAGGCTCGGGCATGCTCTCATCAAATGTCACATTGAGAGATTCCTCAATCCTCATTGTTTTCTTGTTAAGCACTATGTATGCTTTACTAGTTTGAGAGTATCCTAGGAACACACCTTCATACGACTTTGGGTCGAATTTGGTAAGATATTCTTTGGTGTTAAGTGTAATTACTTTGCAATCAAATACTCTAAAATACTCTAAGGAAGGCTTCCTATTTCTAAGTATTTCATATGGAGTTTTATTAATGATCTTTCTTATATGAACTCTATTAAAGATATAACATGCGATATCTAGGGCATGACACCAAAACTTTTGTGGGATGGATTGCTCGTCGAGCATTGCACGACTCATCTTTCTTAACTTACGATGTATTCTTTCAACAATCTCAAACGATTGAGAAGTGAACGGGCCCGATAAGTTATAAGATATTCCATGTTGTTCACAAAGGGTTCCAAATTGCATTTTATCAAATTCACTACTATGATTTGTTTTAATTGAGACAATTGAACAATCAAGTAGGTTTTCAAGTTTCTTTCTCAAAATGTTGAATTTATTCAAGACTCCATCCTTGTTCTCTAAAAACACTATCCAAGACAATTTGGATAACCATCTACAATCATTAAAGTGTAGAAGTTTCCTCCTTAACCTTGAATTGGAGATGGATCATACAAATCTAAGTGTATCAATTCTAAAACCTTATTTGTTGACTCTCTATGCCTATTTCTATTGCTTGCTTGTCCTTGACTCCCTAGACATATATCACAATAATGCCTTTCAAAACTCAACAATGGTAAATTGCTTACTAGCTTGTCGGCAAGACCTAACTTCCTAAGCCAAGGCGTTGGGTTATTTACCATGTTGGAAATGCATATTCTATGATTAAAAGGTGTACAAGTTGTTTCGCCTACGACCTTTAGCTACTATATTACCGTTCTTGCTAATGATGCAATTTACATTGGTAAACATAATACTACAATCATCATCATTTAGATTACTTGTACTACAACACTTAGGGTCTAGATTACTACTATGCTCATCATTGGTAGATTCTATAAAATCATGAAGGGTATTGTTATGGGTGATTGCAAAAGATGTTTGAGGAAAAAATGGTTTAGCAAAATCATTTAATGATGATCTAATATTACTCAGACTTCTGGTGCGTTTGTCGCGCATTGACGCGTCAGCCAGCGTGTCAGAGTCGGTAATTTTAAATTTTTGACATTCTTTTATGAACACAATGGATTTATCTTGTCTTGTAAATGTATTTTTATCACTTTCAGAAAAACCAAGACCTCCTTTATCATGAAAGGGTTTTTGTTCACTCAATATTTTGTTTAAATCAAAACTACTTTTCTTAAATTTAAGTAGTATTAATTTACTTTCAAGTTCACTAATTTCTTTCTTGAGTTTATGTTTATCCATTTCGTGTTTTTCAATATTTCTCAAATTGTTTTCATTAAGTTTAATTAATTCTTCATATTCCTTTTACAATTTATAAATTTCTAGATTATTATTAGATGAGGAAGGATTAGATGATACCTCAAGAGCTTCAAGTGTAGTGAGGCAAGTGGATTCTCCATGTGAGTGACTCTCAGCTTCACTATTGCTCCAAACCGCTCCGACGAATGCAATCTCTTGATCATTGCATCTTCTTTGTTCATTGTGGTTATTAAATTCCCTTGTTGTCACAATGACTTCATCATCTACTCCTTCGTCTTTATCAAGAGAAGCATCTTGATCACTAGTTAGGCTTGTAGTAACTTCATCTTCAAGATCTAGTAAATCGGTCTCTTCCTTGGTGATGACTCTAATATTATCTCGAAATACTTCATATGCATTGATGAGTGTGCAAATACTCATCATTTTTATCGTATTTTAACTGCCAAAACGCGCGAAAACATTCAAGAATATATCAAAATAATGAAAAAATCCCAAAGATCGCGTTTTATATGTTTCAAATGCAAAATGGTCGAAAAACAAACGAAAAACGAACAAAGTTTGCATAATTGGCAGTTTTAGTCCCCCGACTTTCAAAGTTTTACAAAACTAGTCCCTAAGCGTTTATTTCAAATGAAAAGTCAAACCAAGTTTCTTAAAAGTCAAGAGAAGTCAAAAATGATCTTTGGGTAAAAAGCTTTAAAAAAATGTACAAGTTTGACCCTTGAGTTTCACAATTGGCAATATTGGTCCCTGTACTTTCAGATGATGTCAGAAATAGTCCCTGGAGAGAATTTCATGAAGAAAAGTCAACAAAAAGTCTACCATGAATCATATGATGACATTTCTGTTCCCTAAATGAAGTTTCAAGAGTTTGGCGATTTTAGTCCCTCGAATCTCAAAGATGGCAATCTTGGTCCCCGGGAATTTTACTTCGAAAAAAAATTGTTCAAAAGACCGTTGGGGAATTAAGACTTTTTGAGTTTGATCCTTGGTAATAATTTGGAAATATGGCAGTTTAGGTCCCCCAAAGAAATCAGAATGTTACACTTAGTCCTTGGGCCTAAATCTAAACCTAAGCTATTTCTACCTAAACCTAAACTAAAATCAACACTAAGCCTGATCCTTTAACCCAGTTCACCAACAAACATCAAGCCCAAATGACTCTCTAGCCCACCACGTTTAACCCATACAAACCCACACCCACATTAACGTTTCAATAAAAACGTTATCTCCTTCCCCTTTTTAACCTAATCAAACGCCCCCTTCTCCCTCATCCTCTCTTTTACCCAGATAAACACCACCATCCCAACTCCACCACTGCTACACGCAAGTCACCTCAAAAGCAACCCTCACCACTCCCCATCCCACTATCATCCCAAATCCCTCTCAATTCGTACCTAACACCCTCAAAAACTCCCCACTTCCTCACGGGTTACCACCTCCATGTCATCCATCCGTGTTCAAGTTTGGGCGCCAAAGTTACTTAAAGGGTTGTGATGATTCGAGTTTAATCCAATGGCTGAGATTCATGACCGAAGAAAGAAAAAAGAGTAGATTTCGAGGCTTAGCTGTTTTCACGAGGGGAGGCAAAAAGAGAATCCAAGAATGAGGAAACCCTAGCATTGCTCAGTTAGTATAAAATGAAGTCATTTGTAAGCCCAAAAGGGTGTGTCTCATTTTTCTTATGTAGTTTTCTTTAATTTAGTTAATTAGTTCCAGTTTGTACTCTGATTTTAAAAAGTTAATATAAGAATTTCAGTTGCTATTTTACCCTTGTTCTCACTTTACTTTTTCGAGTTAAATCTAAACTCTCAGCACAATCTGGTTTAAGTTTATTATTATTTCAATTTAATTTCGAAAGCTCATATAGGTCTTTATAATAGAAAAGAGGAAATGAAAAATTAGGCAGTTTAAAATGATAACAGGGTACCTATGCTTGACCATTTGGAAAGCTTTTGGAAGTTGCTAGTTTTGGAATAGCAAGAAGGACTTTACCAGCTTATTCTTTGAATAAGCTGGAGCTTGTTGCAGTTCGAAGATACTTTGGTTGAGCCAAGGTTTAAGGTTTTCAATTTCATTTTAGTTTCGAGCATATCTAAAGTATAATTTGTGATCATTAATTCTAATGGTTATTTATTGATCGTTTCTGTTTGGTTATGCTGATATATATGATCCACAGTGAGTCCTTGTTGTTGTTTTCAATTGATACATGTTGCATTAGTTCTACTTAGGTCAAATTAGTCATATAAAACCAGCATAGTTAGTATAAAAGTCAAAATCAGGTAGGTATCTCATTAATCTGTTAATCGCTAGTTTCTTTTAGGAATCATAATCTCACACTCTAGTCATTAGTTGTTTAGATCACTTAAATCAGCTTCATTTTTTCTATTAACAACTTAATTAGTAACTTAGGACCCTTAGAATCTCATTAAAGTCAACTGTGTAAAAAAATTTCTAAAGTCAAAATTGCACAAGAGAATGAAAATCCAAAAGTTACATGATTTTTCCTGAATTTTGAGCTTAGAATCAGGTCATGAAACTTCTTGTGGGTGTTGTATCCTAGCTAAACTTTGAGTATCCAACTTCGTTTCATTTTTACGATTTTAATTGTGGGCTCCACAATCCCCGAAACCGGGCTGCAGACCCTTGTCTGCTGCTGCTGCAACTCAGTGGATTGAGTTGTTGAATGTTGTTCTTGTTTGATCATTTTTCATTTGATCGTGTGTAGTTATAAGTGTTGTCATTATTACTTGTTGTTTAGCTTATTTGAGCTTTTGGTTTATTGTGGGTGGCTGCCAAAATTTCAATAAACTAATTTAAATCTTAAACATTGAACTGCTGCAATTCACCTTTTCATACTCTTTTTTTTTTATTTTCTGAAAAGTTCTTAGTTTTAGAATTTGCTTAATTTCACGCATTTGATAAGTTTGCAAAAGAAAAAAAATATATATATATATATATTTGTAAAAAGTGCAAGAGGTGGGATTCGAACCCTGGACCTCTTGCACCACAACTGACACAACACCACCACTGATAACCACTCGCCCTAGGGACTTGTTTCAACAATACTTTGCATAATTAAATACTTACCTTAGTCTTAGTTTAGCTTATTTGACTTATCAGACTTATGAGCTTATTTTTCTGCTTAATTTTTCACTGTACCCCATCCTTTTTTATTTTTCTTAGGTTCTAATTACCTTGTAGTATTTTTCAAAAAAATTGCAGATTTTTAGGCTTTGTACTTTAATTATTAGAATTTAATTAGTATTAATTAATTTTTAATTCATAATAAATAGAGTTTTCGTTAAAAAATTAATTTTCTTTTTTCTAAAATTTTCTTTTGTCATTAGGATTATAAGAAAATTATTTGGAAACCCGTAGGACTCGCGTAGCTTAAAATTCACGTTTTTATTTGCGCGTTGACGTTATTTTAGAAATAACGTCGCGTTTTTGTGAAATTTGTGATTTTTAGGATTCCCGATACCTATTTCTTGTTTCCCGTAGTATTTTAGGTTATTTTAAATAGTACTTAATACTCCTTAGTTTAATTTCCCACTTAGGTTGCGTTTATTCCATTTTTCGTTCGTTAATTTACGTTAATTTAACGTACAACAAAACCAAATAACCTTTCCAACCAAACAAGATTTTAATCCCAATCTCATTCGAAGCTTTCCATTCACACCTCGTTGGGGTACGACCCGGGAAATCACTTCCCGGTCTCACAATTTGAATATCACTTTCACAAGTATTGCGAGGTAATCGTTTTCCTAAACGGTTTACTCGTATTACTTCACGATTGTTTGTCTCACGACAAATATTTGATATTTTGATAAAATTGTTGTTTGCACACACCAAAACACAACGAATCAAATGGCGCCGCTGCCGGGGAGGCTGTGTGTCGAAAGTCTCGATAAGGTTTAGACGATTAGTCTTGTAGAACCTTCGCAAGAAGTTACGCTTTTATAAAACGTATAAAAAACCAAAAATATTTTTCTTTTGTTTCTAGTATATGTATTATATCTATATAAGATAAAGAAAAACACAAAAAGATTTTCCCGTTTCATTGTTTAATAAATACAAAGTTAAAATCTTACCACCGCAAACCAAGGCAGAACACCTACCAACTGGGGGTGTGACCATAATAAGTTCCCAAACCAAAGATCAAAACTTGCCTTTGTATCACTTGCGTTTTGGAAAATTTTTAAACGAAATTCACACTTTAAGAGGAGTCGAAACGGTATGTGGCGATCCAATGAACTTCGCCCAGTGAGAGATCCATTCTTCTCTCCCGCTCCTTTGTGCGTTTTTCTTTAGAAGTTAACCTTGCGTTCTTGATTATTGGTTTAAGTTCCCTTGTCGTTAAAGTGGTATTGTTTTAATTGATTTTTGTTGTGGTGCATGCGCACACGTTCGTCTACGTCAACAAGTCCTTTGCAATCGCTTAATAACATTCCGAGAAGGCGTAATCGACGACGTACCAATCGAATAGCCGAACCCGAGCTTCGTGCTATTCCAATCATGGCGGCCGAGCCCACTATGAATGAGCTTCTCCAAGCACCCATCGAGGGTTACGGAGATGCTATCATCATCCCAGCCATCGTGGCTGACAATTTCGAGCTTAAGACGGGGTTGATTAACTTAGTCACCTCGCGTCAATTCTATGGTTTCGAGAGGGACGATCCTCAAGATCACATTCGATGGTTCAACAAAATCACGTCAACCATCAAATGCAAAAATGTCCCTGAGGAAGCTATCAAACTTCTTCTCTTCCCGTTTTCCCTCGATGGGGCTGCCAAAAATTGGCTAGACAAACAACCCCCTCGATCGATTGAAACGTGGGAAGATTTAGTCAAGAAGTTTGTGAACGAATTCTTTCCTCCATCTAAAACCACCGCCCTCAAGAATGAGATCATGAAATTCACTCAAAAATTTGATGAATCATTCGGTGAGGCATGGGATCGTTACAAGGACATGCTTCGTAAATGTCCTCATCATGGTTTTTCCGAGTTGATGCAACTCGACACTTTCTACAATGGTGTGAGCCAAGTCGATCAAGACTCTCTTAATTCCTCCGCGGGAGGAAATTTCTTGAATCGCACCACCAAAGATGCTTTGATGATCATTGAAAACAAATCTAAGGTCCGCATTCCACGAAGCAAATCGGTTGTTTCACAAATTAATGTTGGTCCTTCTTCCTCATCAACCGTGGCTCAATCTAGCACCGATGCTAGACTTGACAAGCTCACGGAAGCTATTCATGCTTTGGTTCTCACCAAAACAAAGAAAGTCTCTTCTCAACCTGCTGAAGTCAAAAAGGTTGACACTTGCGTTACTTGTGGTGGTCCACACGCTTACTACAATTGTACTGCCACCGATGGCAATCCATTTGAAGTTAATGCTATAGTCGGTAATCCAAATCAAGGAGGTAACCAATACCGCCCTCAAATGGAACAAAATTACCGTACTAACAATCAAAGTGGTCCACCCGGTTTTTCTCAACCCAACAATCCAAATAGATTCAATCAAAATCAACAACAAAGAAACCCGAATGTTCAAAACCAATTTCAAGCCCCTATGAACCAATATCAAAATCAAGGGGGAAATTACAACCAAGGTTCTCACAATCAAGGAAACTTGAATAGAAACCAAGGTTATGGTAATTTAAATCAAGGAAACAATTTTTATGGTAATCAAAACCATGGAAATTTTCAAAATCAAGGTTTCAACCAAAATAACCGAGCTCAAAACTTTCATCAAAATCAATCCGTTGCTCAACCTCAATCATCAACCGATGAAGTGTTGAAGCAATTTATGAAAGCTCAAGAAGAAACTAATAGGTTGTTGATCGGTCAGATTTCTGAACTAAAGAAGTCTTTAAATGATCGACCTTCGGGATCGGGAACGCTACCAAGCAACACGATCGCCAACCCGAAGGGCGATGTAAAGGCGATCACAACCCGTAGTGGAGTTTCTTATGATGGACCCACGGTTCCTACTACTTCATCTCCTTTTCCTACCGAGGTAGTGGAACGTGAACATGAGGCTACAAAGGATAAGGTGCAAATCACAAGTACACGAAGTACCGCACACGTCCAACCTCATGTTGTCCCAAAAACCAAATCAAAACCGGGAATTGTTTTTGAACCCTCGGAAAATCCCGTTCAACAAAAAGCTTCAATACCATATCCTTCGCGTCTAAATGATCAAAGACTCCGCGAACAAACTAATGATCAAATGAAGAAATTTCTTGAAATTTTTCAAAAATTACACTTCGATATTAGTTTCGCGGATGCTCTTCTCTATATGCCCAAGTTTGCGTCCACTTTCAAGAGTCTTTTAAGTAACAAAGAGAAATTATTTGAACTCACCAAAACTCGTTTGAACGAAAATTGTTCGGCGGTTCTCCTAAAGAAACTTCCCGAGAAATTAGGGGACCCCGGAAAATTTCTCATTCCATGTGATTTCCAAAAGCTTGAGGAATGCTTTGCCTTGGCCGATCTTGGCGCTAGCATAAACCTCATGCCTTTCTCAATTTGGCAAAAACTTTCACTTCCCGAGCTTACACCAACACGAATGACTCTCGAATTAGCAACCCGTTCGGTTACAATTCCGAAAGGTATTGCCGAGGATGTCTTCGTGAAGGTTGGCAAGTTCCATTTTCCTGCCGACTTCGTAGTCGTCGATTTTGATGCCGATCCTCGTGTCCCCCTTATTTTGGGAAGACCATTCTTAAAAACGGCTCGTGCACTAATCGACGTCTTCGAAGGAGAAATGACTCTTAGAGTTGGCGATGAAAAATTGGTCATAAACATCGAAAACACTTCAAAAGATCTTCTCGAACTTGAATGAGAGGCAATTAATCAAATTGATGTCATCGATGTCGCATGCGATGACTACCTTGAAGAAGTGTTAAATGTGCAAGGATCAATCAATCCTTCCAATGATGTCTCTCCCCCCTCTCTTACTCCATTTTTGGGAGGTGACTTCATTCTGGAAGAAATCGAAGCTTGTTTGTCGTGTGATTCTCATGTTGATTATGATTCAATCAATCCCGAGGAAGATTTACTTCTCCTCGAGAAGTTGCTCAATGATGATCCTTCATCTCTTCCTCCAAAAGAAATTCATAATGTGGAAGTCAAAGATGTTGAAAAAACTGATGACTTTCCCGATGTCGAACTCAAGGAACTTCCGCCTCATCTCGAGTACGCGTTTTTGGAGGGTGACGATAAGTTTCCCGTCATAATCGCTAAAGACTTGAATGAGGAAAACAAAACCGCTCTTCTCAAGGTTTTAAAGTCACACAAGCAAGCCATTGCTTGGAGACTTTCCGACATCAAGGGTATTAACCCGGAATTTTGTATGCACAAAATTTTGATGGAGGATGACTTTAAACCGGCGGTTCAACAACAAAGGCGGGTAAATCCTAAAATTCATGAGGTTATCAAGCAAGAGGTCATAAAACTTCTTGATGCCGGTTTGATTTACCCCATTTCGGATAGTCCTTGGGTAAGTCCCGTTCATTGTGTGCCCAAAAAGGGTGGCATAACGGTTGTCAAAAATGATGATAACGAGTTGATTCCGACTCGATTGGTAACGGGTTGGCGCGTTTGCATTGATTATCGAAAATTAAACGACGCCACCCGTAAAGACCACTTTCCATTACCTTTCATGGATCAAATGCTCGAAAGATTGGCGGGAAACGAGTACTATTGTTTCCTTGACGGTTTTTCGGGTTATTTCCAAATTCCCATCGATCCTCAAGATCAAGAAAAAACGACTTTTACGTGTCCATACGGAACATTTGCTTATCGACGCATGCCTTTTGGCTTATGCAATGCTCCGAGCACGTTTCAAAGATGCATGATGGCCATTTTTCACGACATGATCGAGAAAACAATGGAGGTCTTCATGGATGATTTTTCGGTCGTTGGGAATTCGTTTGAATCGTGTCTCTCCAATTTAGACAAAATGCTTCAAAGGTGTGAAGACACCAATCTTAGTCTAAATTGGGAGAAAAGTCATTTCATGGTCAAGGAAGGAATTGTCCTTGGCCATAAGATCTCTAAAAGCGGGATTGAGGTTGACAAGGCAAAAATCGATGTCATCGCCAAACTTCCTCCTCCCACCACCGTAAAAGGTGTTCGGAGTTTTCTCGGTCACGCCGGCTTCTATCGAAGATTCATTCAAGATTTTTCGAAGATAGCTAGGCCTATGACCCGACTTCTTGAAAAAGAAACTCCGTTTGTCTTTTCCGATGAGTGCATCGAAGCTTTCCAAACTCTCAAAAGAAAGCTTACCGAGGCACCAATTCTAGTTGCCCCCGATTGGGACCTACCTTTCGAACTCATGTGTGATGCAAGTGACTTTGCAATAGGTGCGGTCTTGGGGCAACGAAAAACCAAGCATTTTCAGCCGATTCATTATGCAAGCAAAACCTTGACCGAAGCTCAAGCTCACTACACCACAACGGAAAAAGAATTACTTGCCGTGGTGTATGCATTTGAGAAGTTTCGGCCATACCTAATCTTGACTAAGTGCATAGTGTACACGGATCACTCGGCTCTCAAATATCTCTTTGCCAAGCAAGATGCTAAGCCGAGATTGCTCCGTTGGGTTCTCCTCCTACAAGAGTTTGATATAATCATTCGTGATAAGAAAGGAGCCGAGAACCTCGCTGCTGACCATCTTTCCCGATTGGAAAATCCTCATCAAGGTGTCCTCGAGAAAAAGGAAATAAATGAAACGTTTCCTCTCGAGACACTTAATGTGATTTCTTCTCGTGGTGATTCTAGTACCCCATGGTTTGCCGACTTTGCAAACTACCATGCGGGGAATTTCGTTGTCAAAGGGATGTCGTCCCACCAAAAGAACAAATTTTTCAAAGATGTGAACCATTACTTTTGGGACGATCCCTATTTATTCAAAATTTGTGCGGATCAGGTTATTCGAAGGTGTGTTCATGGCCAAGAAGCCATGGAAATCCTAAAGGCTTGTCATAATGGACCCACCGGGGGACATCATGGCCCGAACTACACCGCTCGAAAAGTCTTTGAGTCCGGTTTTTATTGGCCCTCCATTTATAAAGACGCCCATGACCTAGTCAAATCTTGTGACTCGTGTCAACGTCAAGGAAAGATCACACAACGGGATGAGATGCCTCAAAACGTCATCCAAGTGTGTGAAATCTTTGATGTTTGGGGCATAGACTTTATGGGGCCGTTCCCGTCTTCACGAGGGAACAAGTACATACTCGTGGCCGTTGACTACTTGTCAAAATGGGTCGAAGCAAAAGCTCTCCCTACCAACGATGCCCGAGTAGTTGTAAAGTTTTTAAAATCGTTATTCTCAAGGTTTGGAACCCCCCGCGCTATCATAAGCGATCGCGGTACTCACTTTTGCAACGAACAATTCGCAAAAGTCATGCTCAAGTATGGTGTCACTCACCGACTTGCTACCGCTTATCACCCACAAACGAGTGGGCAAGTGGAGGTTTCAAACCGAGGATTGAAAAGAATTCTTGAAAGAACCGTAGGCGAAAACCGTGCCTCTTGGTCGGATAAGTTAGACGACGCTCTATGGGCTTTTCGCACGGCTTATAAAACACCCATCGGGTGCACTCCTTATAAGCTTGTGTATGGAAAAGCTTGTCATCTACCGATTGAGCTCGAGCACAAGGCTTATTGGGCTCTTAAGAATGCCAACTTCGATCTTAAGTCCGCGGGTGATCATAGGAAAGTTCAACTCAATGAACTTCGTGATCAAGCGTACGAAAACTCTTTAATCTACAAAGAGAAAACGAAGAAGATCCACGACTCAAAAATTAAAAACCGCGTTTTTAACGTTGGTGACCGAGTCCTTCTTTTTAATTCTAGATTAAAGATCTTTTCGGGCAAACTTAAAACCCGTTGGACTGGGCCTTACACCGTTGCCAAAGTTTTCCCATATGGTACCGTCGAGTTATCTCAAGATGATGGTCCAAACTTCAAAGTAAATGGGCATCGGTTAAAGCATTATTTTGGAGGGGACATACCACCTATTGTCCCGGACCTCCAAACTTTCCCCATGGACCAATGAATTCGGGGATCGAGTCAAGCTAGCGACTCGACAAACAAAAACAAGTAACAACAAACATGGGTTTTCACCCGTGTATCTGATTTCCTTCTATTTTCTAACACCGAAGTGTGGGGGAATGGCCACCCCCCCCCCCCCCCCCCCCCCGCAATTGTTTGCAATGTATATATCTTATTCAAAAAAAAAAAAAAAAAAAAAAAAAAAAAAAATGTGTTGTTGTATAAATAAAGTGAAAAATGAAAAAAGACACTTCCACAATTAGCTTTTAATATTTTCTTCTTACGTTCAAAATTTCGGCATAATAGCCGGGACTTTGAATATTGAGGACAATATTCAACTCTAAGTGTGGGGGAGGGGAAAATTCTAGCGAATTTTATCAAACCATATCGTCTAGTACCCCCGTTTTTGGCCAAAATTTTAAAAAAATTTTCACTTTATGTCAAAATTTTTGTGGTAATCAGTCCGCCAAGTCTAAACGACAAAAGGGATTGGCTAATCCAGGAGCAAACGGTTCTTGGTAAAGATAACTCAAACCCGTTTATGGCTTGCAATTTGCCAAAAATTGTATGGTTCCTCAACTCCCCATCATCCTCAAAAGCTAATGAGTTGGCTAGCCCGCAAGATTATGGCTTGTGGTAAAGGCCGTGGAAAAACCATAATTGGTAATCAACTCACCAAGATGTTGACTGTTCCATCAAGAGTTGACTAGTCCAGAAGCAAACGGCTTTTGGTAAAGACAAATCAAATCCGTTGACAGCTGGTGGTTTGCTCAAAATCACACGGTTATCAGGTGTGCCACAGTACTTACACCTGGCTACTCCAGAAGTGATGGCTTTTGGTAAAGAGACTTCAAATCCATCAAGTTTTCCAAAAATATTGCTAGGGACTAGCAATACTCAAGTGTGGGGGATTGATGAGTGTGCAAATACTCATCATTTTTATCGTATTTTAACTGCCAAAACGCGCGAAAACATTCAAGAATATATCAAAATAATGAAAAAATCCCAAAGATCGCGTTTTATATGTTTCAAATGCAAAATGGTCGAAAAACAAACGAAAAATGAACAAAGTTTGCATAATTGGCAGTTTTAGTCCCCCGACTTTCAAAGTTTTACAAAACTAGTCCCTAAGCGTTTATTTCAAATGAAAAGTCAAACCAAGTTTCTTAAAAGTCAAGAGAAGTCAAAAATGATCTTTGGGTAAAAAGCTTTAAAAAAATGTACAAGTTTGACCCTTGAGTTTCACAATTGGCAATATTGGTCCCTGTACTTTCAGATGATGTCAGAAATAGTCCCTGGAGAGAATTTCATGAAGAAAAGTCAACAAAAAGTCTACCATGAATCATATGATGACATTTCTGTTCCCTAAATGAAGTTTCAAGAGTTTGGCGATTTTAGTCCCTCGAATCTCAAAGATGGCAATCTTGGTCCCCGGGAATTTTACTTCGAAAAAAAATTGTTCAAAAGACCGTTGGGGAATTAAGACTTTTTGAGTTTGATCCTTGGTAATAATTTGGAAATATGGCAGTTTAGGTCCCCCAAAGAAATCAGAATGTTACACTTAGTCCTTGGGCCTAAATCTAAACCTAAGCTATTTCTACCTAAACCTAAACTAAAATCAACACTAAGCCTGATCCTTTAACCCAGTTCACCAACAAACATCAAGCCCAAATGACTCTCTAGCCCACCACGTTTAACCCATACAAACCCACACCCACATTAACGTTTCAATAAAAACGTTATCTCCTTCCCCTTTTTAACCTAATCAAACGCCCCCTTCTCCCTCATCCTCTCTTTTACCCAGATAAACACCACCATCCCAACTCCACCACTGCTACACGCAAGTCACCTCAAAAGCAACCCTCACCACTCCCCATCCCACTATCATCCCAAATCCCTCTCAATTCGTACCTAACACCCTCAAAAACTCCCCACTTCCTCACGGGTTACCACCTCCATGTCATCCATCCGTGTTCAAGTTTGGGCGCCAAAGTTACTTAAAGGGTTGTGATGATTCGAGTTTAATCCAATGGCTGAGATTCATGACCGAAGAAAGAAAAAAGAGTAGATTTCGAGGCTTAGCTGTTTTCACGAGAGGAGGCAAAAAGAGAATCCAAGAATGAGGAAACCCTAGCATTGCTCAGTTAGTATAAAATGAAGTCATTTGTAAGCCCAAAAGGGTGTGTCTCATTTTTCTTATGTAGTTTTCTTTAATTTAGTTAATTAGTTCCAGTTTGTACTCTGATTTTAAAAAGTTAATATAAGAATTTCAGTTGCTATTTTACCCTTGTTCTCACTTTACTTTTTCGAGTTAAATCTAAACTCTCAGCACAATCTGGTTTAAGTTTATTATTGTTTCAATTTAATTTCGAAAGCTCATATAGGTCTTTATAATAGAAAAGAGGAAATGAAAAATTAGGCAGTTTAAAATGATAACAGGGTACCTATGCTTGACCATTTGGAAAGCTTTTGGAAGTTGCTAGTTTTGGAATAGCAAGAAGGACTTTACCAGCTTATTCTTTGAATAAGCTGGAGCTTGTTGCAGTTCGAAGATACTTTGGTTGAGCCAAGGTTTAAGGTTTTCAATTTCATTTTAGTTTCGAGCATATCTAAAGTATAATTTGTGATCATTAATTCTAATGGTTATTTATTGATCGTTTCTGTTTGGTTATGCTGATATATATGATCCACAGTGAGTCCTTGTTGTTGTTTTCAATTGATACATGTTGCATTAGTTCTACTTAGGTCAAATTAGTCATATAAAACCAGCATAGTTAGTATAAAAGTCAAAATCAGGTAGGTATCTCATTAATCTGTTAATCGCTAGTTTCTTTTAGGAATCATAATCTCACACTCTAGTCATTAGTTGTTTAGATCACTTAAATCAGCTTCATTTTTTCTATTAACAACTTAATTAGTAACTTAGGACCCTTAGAATCTCATTAAAGTCAACTGTGTAAAAAAATTTCTAAAGTCAAAATTGCACAAGAGAATGAAAATCCAAAAGTTACGTGATTTTTCCTGAATTTTGAGCTTAGAATCAGGTCATGAAACTTCTTGTGGGTGTTGTATCCTAGCTAAACTTTGAGTATCCAACTTCGTTTCATTTTTACGATTTTAATTGTGGGCTCCACAATCCCCGAAACCGGGCTGCAGACCCTTGTCTGCTGCTGCTGCAACTCAGTGGATTGAGTTGTTAAATGTTGTTCTTGTTTGATCATTTTTCATTTGATCCTGTGTAGTTATAAGTGTTGTCATTATTACTTGTTGTTTAGCTTATTTGAGCTTTTGGTTTATTGTGGGTGGCTGCCAAAATTTCAATAAACTAATTTAAATCTTAAACATTGAACTGCTGCAATTCACCTTTTCAAACTCTTTTTTTTTATTTTCTGAAAAGTTCTTAGTTTTAGAATTTGCTTAATTTCACGCATTTGATAAGTTTGCAAAAGAAAAAAAATATATATATATATATATTTGTAAAAAGTGCAAGAGGTGGGATTCGAACCCTGGACCTCTTGCACCACAACTGACACAACACCACCACTGATAACCACTCGCCCTAGGGACTTGTTTCAACAATACTTTGCATAATTAAATACTTACCTTAGTCTTAGTTTAGCTTATTTGACTTATCAGACTTATGAGCTTATTTTTCTGCTTAATTTTTCACTGTACCCCATCCTTTTTTATTTTTCTTAGGTTCTAATTACCTTGTAGTATTTTTCAAAAAAATTGCAGATTTTTAGGCTTTGTACTTTAATTATTAGAATTTAATTAGTATTAATTAATTTTTAATTCATAATAAATAGAGTTTTCGTTAAAAAATTAATTTTCTTTTTTCTAAAATTTTCTTTTGTCATTAGGATTATAAGAAAATTATTTGGAAACCCGTAGGACTCGCGTAGCTTAAAATTCACGTTTTTATTTGCGCGTTGACGTTATTTTAGAAATAACGTCGCGTTTTTGTGAAATTTGTGATTTTTAGGATTCCCGATACCTATTTCTTGTTTCCCGTAGTATTTTAGGTTATTTTAAATAGTACTTAATACTCCTTAGTTTAATTTCCCACTTAGGTTGCGTTTATTCCATTTTTCGTTCGTTAATTTACGTTAATTTAACGTACAACAAAACCAAATAACCTTTCCAACCAAACAAGATTTTAATCCCAATCTCATTCGAAGCTTTCCATTCACACCTCGTTGGGGTACGACCCGGGAAATCACTTCCCGGTCTCACAATTTGAATATCACTTTCACAAGTATTGCGAGGTAATCGTTTTCCTAAACGGTTTACTCGTATTACTTCACGATTGTTTGTCTCACGACAAATATTTGATATTTTGATAAAATTGTTGTTTGCACACACCAAAACACAACGAATCATGCATTAAGATCATCAATTATCTTTTCTAAAGATAATTGTCCCAAACTTCTTGTTTCTTCAACCTTCACTTCTTCAAGTTGCCAATTTTTGGAAAGACCATGAACAAACTTTTCAATATGATTTTTGCTATAATAGCTTGGATCTAAGGAGTTCAAGCTTGTAGTTGATGAGTGTCTAAATACTCATCATTTCGTTCACATTTAAGCTACAAAAACATCTGAAAACATACAGATATGCTTTAAAATATATGAAATATCAATAAATTGTGTTTTTATGAGTTACAAGTGCAAAAGGATTGAAAACTGATGAAAATCAACAAAGTTCACATAATTTACAGTTTCAGTCCTCAAACTTTTATAAATTGGCAAATCTAGTCCCTGGTAATTTAAAATATGTTAAAAATCATCAAAGGTCCTTAGGGATTCATAAGTTGTCAAAAACTAGTCCTTTAAAGTTAAAAATTGCAAAATGACAACTTTAGTCCCTCAAGTTTGAAAAATGTCAAAAATAGTCCTTAAGGTTTTAAAATGGAAAAATATCAAAAATAAACCTTGTACTATTCATTAATGGCATAATTGGTCCTTGGTTGGAAAGTTTGGTGAAATTACATGTATAGTCCCTGGAGTTTGAAAGTTTGGCAGAAAAGGTCCCTGGAAGTTTAAAAAGTGGAAAAGTCAACTATGGTCCTTACATTATTGAAACTTGGCAAGTTTTACCCTTGCTAGTACATTTGGAAAGTTGTCAAAACCCACCCTCAAAAATCCATAAATTACAATATTGGTCCTTGTGATAATAAACAAACCAACCGGACCCTTTTTATTTATAAACCCAAAAATAAATCCAATCCAAACACAACCCCATCACCAGCCCATCACACAGGCCCAAACATCACCCAGCCAACACCTTTTTATTAATAAAACGGGGTTTGACCCCGTTTGACCTCCCAAAACCACCAACACTGTTCATCCCTCTCCCTCACCACTGCAACACCAAAACCAGGGTGGTTTTCACCACCACCTCACCCCCCAGCTGGCTACTCTACACCCACCAGCTCATCCCTTCCACCTCACAACTACTCCACACCCACAATAAATGCTTCCCCACCACTTTTTCCCTCCAAACCATGTCTACACCCCTGTTTTTGCTACTAACTCCCCAACTTGACCCATAGCCCACTCCTACTGATGAGTGCTCAAACACTCATCATTTTTGGTCAAATCTGAACTGCAAAACATACAAAAACACTCAGAAATGCATCAAAATACTGAAAATATTCCAAAATTATGTTTTATACGTTTTAGATGCAAAATGAGTAAAAACTAATGAAAAACATACAAAGTTTGCAAAATTAGCAGTTTCAGTCCCCACACTTTCATAAAATGTCAAAACTAGTCCCTGGTCATTCAAAATATGGAAAATTATCACCAAAGGTCCTTTTAAAATCATAAGTTGTCATATTTAGTCCTTTGGTGAAAAATCTCAAAAGTTTTGGAAATTTACAAGTTTAGTCCCTGAACTTCATAAATTGACAGATTTGGTCCCTGGTGGGAGATTTTTGAATAAAAAGTGAATTTTGGTCCTTGGGAAATCACAAGTTGACAAATATGGTCCTCGGGTGGCAAGATTAGTGAAATTACATGTTTGGTCCATGGAGTTTGAAAGTTTGGCAGAAAAGGTCCCCGGATGTCAAATTTTGGAAAATTAACTTTTATGATCCTTTGGTTATTGGTATTTGGCAAGATTAGACCTTATGAGTACTTTTGGAAAATTACAACTCAAGTCCTTGCAATTTAAGATTTTTACATGTATGGTCCTTGTTATTTTTGAGCTTAAATAAACCAAACCAATCCAAAATCCACCCAAAACCAAGGCCTGACCCAACCTGCCAAACCCCAAGCCCAATCCACCATAACCCGGCCCATCCCTTTGTATAAATAAATATTACACCGTTTGACCCCAGTCAAACCCTTCTCCCCCGTCCACTGTTCATCACCACTGTACACCTCCCCCATAAACAGCTTCCATGTCCCCCCTACAACCCCCTCCTCTCCACATTTCCCTCACCATCCTCCACTAATAAACCCCTCATGTCCTCTCCTCATTTATTACACCCCAACTACCTAACCAACCCCCACTCAACCTGCCCTTTACCCATTTCGCGCCAAAAATCATTTGAACGGCCAGGATTAAAAGAAGCAATCCAAGGGCTCAAACAGAAGTGGAAATTACTCATAACACTACCTTATTCTATAAAAGTGAAGAAAAAAGGGAGAGAGAGAGAGAGGTGTGTAGTTTTTAGCTGTAGTATGGCTTAGAGTAGTAATAATGTCGTTTTAATGAAATTCTCCCTTCCAGTGTAATTTTGAGCTTTAAATTGTTGTATTAAGCTTTATCAGTATATTATTAATCTGTTTCCAGTATCAATTTGAACTTTCTCAGTTGAAAGTATATTTTGCCATTTTGAGTGAAAATTCCTCTTTAATTAAAACAGTGTTGGAAGTTGTTTGTTTCTCTTTCTATTGACTCATTTCAAGTTTATAATTGAGTTTCTTTAAGTTATTTGAGTATTGAGATCAGTTTCCCTTCAAATTAACAAAAATAATCAAAAGTTATAAAAATAGTGAAAAACAAAAAGAAGAAGAAAGAATAAGAGTAGCAGTGAAGTATGGGTTTGGTTTAGAGCTCTTGGGAGCATTAGGAGTGTAGTATTGGACCCCTGTGCACCCTGGTTCTTTGCTGAGACACTTTGTAAGATTTTCCATATTTTGTTGCACAATCTGTGTTAGTGAGTTTTTATTGTTTATCATTGTTTATTCCTACTTAAATATAGTTATTATAGTCTAGAATCAATTAATACCTCTTAATATTAGATTAGAGTAATCATTTGCTTCATAAACTTTTCAAAACAGTTAGATAAGGGGTGTTTGGATTAGCTTTTCTCTGGGTGATCTTGTGGTTATTTTGTTGTCAACAAAGTTCTAGTAGATTGCATTAGTATAATTTAGGTCAAATGAAGGTTTAAAACTAGTCTTGGTTGATAGGAAGTCAAAATTCCATATTAAGTACCCTCACAGTTAACTGTGAGGGATTTGGAATTCATAAACCCTCACTCTAGCTTATCAATGGTAGATTTAGCTTAAATTAGGTTCACTATAGCTTATTAAAACTTAATTAGTCAGTAAGGATTATTAGAAATTCATTTTAGTCAACATATCAAGTTTTCACAAAAAGTCAAAATGCACCTTTCTCAGATTTTACCAAAATGGCAAGAATTTTGTGGAATTTTATGTTAGGTTTTAGATTTTAAAATTTCTTGGGTGTATAAACTCCCAGCTGAACTTTAGATTCCAACCTTCACCTTATTTTTTTAATTTTTTCTTTGGCTTATTTCCTTGTTCAAAGTAGCCTGCAGGGCAATGATATGCCCTGCACCATGATCTCAGGCCACATGCACCATTTTCATTGGACTCCCCTGACCTACATAGTGGGCCCCACTCCTAGGTTCTTGGTTTATTAGGAAGCTAATAAGCCAGGCTTTTGAGGTCTGGGCTTATTTCTTGCTATTGGCTTATTTCCTAGGGCTGCATGCCCATTGAACTTTTGTCCCATTTCCTGTTACATGCTGATTGCTCAGCTTTTGTACTCACTTTCCATGCCCCCTCCTGAGCTAAATTGTGGGACCCGAGGGATGAGCTCTGGCTTTTTGAAAAGCCATTAAGCCCTTCTTTCAGGATCCACTATCACTTTGGGCTTCCAAGTCCCCTAGTGGGCCCCACAGGGGTGCCTAGGTTGCCAAATTGGCCTGTTTGTTGCTCAAGATTTGGTTTTGTGCTTATTACCTAATATCAGCTTATTACTTGTATTTTTCTCATTAATTTTGCTTATTTCAAGTTACTTAATATCTGTTTTAGCTTACTGAATTCGGTGGTAGCCTGTGGTAGCTTATTCAAGTCTTCATAAGTTCTAATAAGCTTATGTGCTTATCTGACAATCCCTTTAGCTTCTCTTCTGCTTATTTTTAAGCTTCTGGCCAAAGTGCCTTTGTTAAAGTTAGTTATTTTTAGTATTTAAAGAGTTTTGAAAAAAGAAAATCAGAAAAAGACAAATTTTATAGAAGTGATAGCTTCTATTTAAGCTTTTTAGCTTATTTCAGCTTATTTAATAAGCAATCTTCATTTTTATAATTTTCCTAGGTTCCTGTAGTTATAAAATAATTTCAGTAATTTTTTCATATTTTTCTCTTTTCATTTAGTATTTTTAATAATTAATATTAGTTTTTATTAATTAATAATTAGTTAATAATTATTAATAATTATTTAAAAAGTTTTAAAAATATATTTTCTGTTTTAAAATTAGTTTTATATTACTTTAGATTTTTCTAAGTTTTAATTTTATTTTTCTAGGCTTATTTTACATTTTCTTATTATTTAGTGTATTTTTAAATAGTTTAAATTAGTTTTTAATTAATAATAATTAGATAAAAAGTCTCAAAAATATAATTTTAATTTTAAAATTAGTTTTATAATATTTTAGATTTTTTCATATTTTTAGTGTAATTTCATAATTAATTATAATTTAGATTAATTTAAATAATTAATAAGTAATTAGAAAATAGTATTTAATTAATAATAAATAATTAAATAGTGTAAAAATTAATTTTAATTTTCCAAAAATTTTCTTTTATTATTAGGATTGTAAAAATTTAATTTTCATATCCGTAGTCATTTTATTTCTCACGTTTGTCGTTTTATTTTGTATGTTTACGTTATTTAAAATGTAAACGTACGCATTTTTAGATATTAAACGTTTTTAAGTATCTAGCTTTCACGTAACCGTTCATATAGCTTATTTAAGCTATTTCCTTGTAGATTCCTTAGTTTAATAAATCACAAAACCCTTTCTTGTCCAAATTCACCCGATCACAGACCCGTTTGAATACAATTCACACCTCGTCGGGACATAACGACTCGGGGAAACACTATATTACCCGGAAGCATTGGTCTAGGTAGTTTGACCTAGTTGACCACATCCATGGTTGACTTTAGTTGACTGCTTTTGCCTCAATCAAAATTTGGCGCCGCTGCTGGGGAGGTTGTGCGTGTTTTTCTAAAAACGGTTTGCTGATTAGTGCTTTTGGAATTCAATCATTTGTATATTTACCATCCTTGTTCATATTTTCTCAAAACGATTCACGAAAACATTTTTAAACTCAGTTTTCAACGAACACAAAAAACACAAAAAGATTTTTCTTTCTTATAAAATGTTTATCCAAAAATCCAAAAATATTCACCTTCACCCTCTCACATCTTTGATTCTTCATTCCTTACCCTCCCAAACCTTTTGATTCTTTCTATGTTTCATCCACACCTTCTGATTTGTGAATGGTGTGGTAGTCCTCACAATGGTGGTAATTGCCCCGGTTGTGGCATGGTAGAATCAGGAAACGGGTCTGTCTATAACCAGGATCCCTATTCCTACCATGACACGACTGATTTATTCCATCAGCTACCACACCATGAGACTCAACAGTTTTACTGTTGTGAGCACTGTGGTGGTTCACACTACGGTTCTGATTGTCAAACAAGGAATCCATTTCCTTGTAACAATTATGACTATTCGTTTTTAGACCCACCTCCACAGTACCAAATGATTCACACAACTCCTCAAGAAACTCAGCAAGACCTTTGTCTAAAGGCTCTTGAAATTTTAAAAGAACTTAAGGAGGAGTTGAATAGCACAACATTTCAAAATGCTCCCAGTTTTTCTTGTGTATATTGTGGGGGTCCTCATGATGATTATCAATGTCAACCTTTCGGTTTTGACAAATCCCCATCCCCACAATGTTCTTTCATTCAAAATTCACATGAGAAATCCATGGAAGAATTGCTAGCTGAAGAGCAGGCTGCTAGAATAAATTCCCAAGATGCCTATGAAAAATCTGTTAGGGAATCAATTGCAAAAGAAAAAGCAGCCAGATCTAGCTCTCAGTTCCGTTTTATTCCTGATGACAGTGATGATGAAGATACCCTTGATATTCTTCAATTTTATAAAACTTCATCAAGTTCATCAGTTGATATCCCAGCAGTTGAGATTCCATCTCAAACAACTGCTATCACACCCGAGGTTCCCACTCACTCTCTGAGCATGGGGGACGAGCATCTTAGCACTGTTCCTGATAAGGAATCGGACGAATTCATAAAGTCTAGTGTTGAGATCCTTGTCCTAATCCCAAGAGAGTCACAGGGAATTCTTGAGCATATGTGTGATCTTCCTTCCCCTCTTGAGTGTTCAAACGATCATTTTGAGACTTTCTCAGATTTTAATGATGATTGTACATCTCATGGAGACATTGAGTATATTGAGGCATCACTCCCACAGTTTGATGTTGATCCTCTTCTTGAGGAGTTCGCCGATGAACTTACTCACATCAATCCACTTTCATCGGAAAGTGATGATGGTCTCATCAATTTCGAAGCCGATCTGGGAGAAATTGAAAGTCTCCTATATCATGATCCACCACTCAGTTCTTATCCAAACAGTCCAATAGAGAATAATAATCACTTTGTTCCTGAAGCATTCAATACTACTCTCACCAATCCTCTATTTGAATTCGAATCTGAATTCACTTTGATTTCTGATAATCCAATCTTTGGTATTCGGAATGAGGATTGTAATGAGTCTATTCTGGAACATGAGTTCACAGATTCAAATCTTGTGAATGATTCTCTTCATGAGGAGTTCTCCGGTGAACTCACTCATCATATCAGGACTCCTCCGGAGTTTGATAGCCCGGGGGAGATGCACTCAATCATGAGGATTTGCAAATTCCTACCCACCCTCCCGGGATGTTTTTGAGCTTAACCCTTGAAATCCAAACTCAGGCTAATGAGCCTCCTCTCGAGGAAGAAGATCTTATCATGATTTTCATCATGGTTTTCTTCCTTTTCTTCACCTATAAGGTGACTTCTTCTCTTCTTCACTCATTCGGGAGTGAAGATACTATCTTTGATCCCGGCATTTTCATTTACCATTATCTTGAGCCGGGATTATATCTCATCGGTGTAGAACTTTCACGTGCTTCAAATGTTTGTCCAAACATCTTGAATGAAAGTCCGATGGAGATTGTCTTTTCCACATCATGCTTCCCCAAGGACAATTGAATTCGGGGTCGAGTCAAGCTAGCGACTCGGTAAACAAAAACAGTAGCATGTTTATAGGGTTTTCACCCTAAGTGTGGGGGAGTTACCCCTGCTATGGTTACAAATGAAGTGAAAAAAATGGTATTTCCACATTTAGCTTGTAATGTTGCCCTTTTACGTTCAAAGAGTCGGCATAATAGCCGGGACTTTGAATATTGAGGACAATATTCATTCTAAGTGTGGGGGGTATTCTAGCGAATTTTATCACATTTTACTATCTAGTACCCCCGTTTTTGGCCAAAATTTCAAAAATTTAAAAAAATTTTCAATTGAGTTTCAAAATTTTTGTGGTTATCAGTCCGCCATATCTAAACGACAAAAGGATTGGCTAATCCAGGAGCAAACGGCTCTTGGTAAAGATATATCAAATCCGTTTATGGCTTGCAATTTGCCCAAAATTGCATGGTATATCAACTCGCCATATCCAAAAAAGTGAATGAGTTTGCTAGCCCGCAAGATTATGGCTTGTGGTAAAGGCAGTGGAAAAACCATAATTGGTAATCAGCTCACCAAGATTGTGACTATTCCATCAAGAGTTGGCTAGTCCAGAAGCAAACGGCTTTTGGTAAAGACAAATCAAATCCGTTGACAGCTGGTGGTTTGCTCAAAATCACATGGTTATCAAGTGGACCATAGTTCTTACTTGAACTGATACATTTGGCTACTCCAGAAGTAATGGCTTTTGGTAAAGAGATTAAAATCCATTAAATTTTCAAAACAGTTTATTGCTAGGGACTAGCAATAGTTTAGTGTGGGGAATTGATGAGTGCTCAAACACTCATCATTTTTTGTCAAACCTGAACTGCAAAACATACAAAAACACTCAGAAATGCATCAAAATACTGAAAATATTCCAAAATTGTGTTTTATACGTTTTAGATGCAAAATGAGTAAAAACTAATGAAAAACGTACAAAGTTTGCAAAATTGGCAGTTTCAGTCCCCCAACGTTCATAAAATGTCAAAACTAGTCCCTAGTCATTCAAAATATGGAAAATTATCACCAAAGGTCCTTTTAAAATCATAAGTTATCATATTTAGTCCTTTGGTGAAAAATCTCAAAAGTTTTGGAAATTTACAAGTTTAGTCCCTAAACTTCATAAATTGACAGATTTGGTCCCTGGTGGGATATTTTTGAATAAAAAGTGAATTTTGGTCCTTGGGAAATCACAAGTTGGCAAATATGGTCCTCGGGTGGCAAGATTAGTGAAATTACATGTTTGGTCCCTGGAGTTTGAAAGTTTGGCAGAAAAGGTCCACGGATGTCAAATTTTGGAAAATAAACTTTTATGATCCTTTGGTTATTGGTATTTGGCAAGATTAGACCTTATGAGTACTTTTGGAAAATTACAACTCAAATCCTTGCAATTTCAGATTTTTACATGTATGGTCCTTGTTATTTTTGAGCTTAAATAAACCAAACCAATCCAAAATCCACCCAAAACCAAGGCCTGACCCAACCTGCCAAACCCCAAGCCGAATCCACCATAACCCGGCCCATCCCTTTGTATAAATAAATATTACATCGTTTGACCCCAGTCAAACCCTTCTCCCCCGTCCACTGTTCAACACCACTGTACACCTCCCCCATAACCAGCTTCCATGTCCCCCTACAACCCCCCTCCTCTCCACATTTCCCTCACCATCCTCCACTAATAAACCCCTCATGTCCTCTCCTCATTTATTACACCTCAACTACCTAACCAACCCCCACTCAACCTGGCCTTTACCCATTTCGCGCCAAAAATCATTTGAACGGCCAGGATTAAAAGAAGCAATCCAAGGGCTCAAACAGAAGTGGGAATTGCTCAGAACACCACCTCATTCTATAAAAGTGAAGAAAAAGGGAGAGAGAGAGAGAGGTGTGTAGTTTTTAGCTGTAGTATAGCTTAGAGTAGTAATAATGGCGTTTTAAGGAAGTTCTCCCTTCCAGTGTAATTTTGAGCTTTAAATTGTTGTATTAAGCTTTGTCAGTATATTATTAATCTGTTTCCAGTATCAATTTGAACTTTCTCAGTTGAAAGTATATTTTGCCATTTTGAGTGAAAATTCCTCTTTAATTAAAACAGTGTGTTTGTTTCTCTTTCTATTGACTCATTTCAAGTTTATAATTGAGTTTCTTTAAGTTATTTGAGTATTGAGATCAGTTTCCCTTCAAATTAACAAAAATAGTCAAAAGTTATAAAAATAGTGAAAAACAGAAAGAAGAAGAAAGAATAAGAGTAGCAGTGAAGTATGGGTTTGGTTTAGAGCTCTTGGGAGCATTAGGAGTGTAGTATTGGACCCCTGTGCACCCTGGTTCTTTGCTGAGACACTTTGTAAGATTTTCCATATTTTGTTGCACAATCTGTGTTAGTGAGTTTTTATTGCTTATTCCTACTTAAATATAGTTATTATAGTCTTGAATCAATTAATACCTCTTAATATTGGATTAGAGTAATCATTTGCTTCATAAACTTTTCAAAACAGTTAGATAAGGGGTGTTTGGATTAGCTTTTCTCTGGGTGATCTTGTGGTTATTTTGTTGTCAACAAAGTTCTAGTAGATTGCATTAGTATAATTTAGGTCAAATGAAGGTTTAAAACTAGTCTTGGTTGATAGGAAGTCAAAATTCCATATTAAGTACCCTCACAGTTAACTATGAGGGATTTAGAATTCATAAACCCTCACTCTAGCTTATCAATGGTAGATTTAGCTTAAATTAGGTTCACTATAGCTTATTAAAACTTAATTAGTCAGTAAGGATTATTAGAAATTCATTTTAGTCAACATATCAAGTTTTCACAAAAAGTCAAAATGCACCTTTCTTAGATTTTACCAATGGCAAGAATTTTGTGGAATTTTATGTTAGGTTTTAGATTTTAAAATTTCTTGGGTGTATAGACTCCCAGCTGAACTTTAGATTCCAACCTTCACCTTATTTTTGCAATTTTTTCTTTGGCTTATTTCCTTGTTCAAAGTAGCCTGCAGGGCAATGATATGCCCTGCACCATGATCTCAGGCCACATGCACCATTTTCATTGGACTCCCCTGACCTACATAGTGGGCCCCACTCCTAGGTTCTTGGTTTATTAGGAAGCTAATAAGCCAGGCTTTTGAGGTCTGGTCTTATTTCTTGCTTATTGGCTTATTTCCTAGGGCTGCATGCCCATTGAACTTTGTCCCATTTCCTATTACATGCTGATTGCTCAGCTTTTGTACTCACTTTCCATGCCCCCTCCTGAGCTAAATTTTGGGACCCAAGGGATGAGCTCTGGCTTTTTGAAAAGCCATTAAGCCCTTCTTTCAGGATCCACTATCACTTTGGGCTTCCAAGTCCCCTAGTGGGCCCCACAGGGGTGCCTTGGTTGCCAAATTGGCCTGTTTGTTGCTCAGGATTTGGTTTTGTGCTTATTACCTTATATCAGCTTATTACTTGTACTTTTCTCATTAATTTTGCTTATTTCAAGTTACTTAATATCTGTTTTAGCTTACTGAATTCGGTGGTAGCCTGTGTTAGCTTATTCAAGTCTTCATAAGTTCTAATAAGCTTATGTGCTTATCTGCTAATCCCTTTAGCTTCTCTTCTGTTTATTTTTAAGCTTCTGGCCAAAGTGCCTTTGTTAAAGTTAGTTATTTTTAGTATTTAAAGAGTTTTGAAAAAAGAAAATCAGAAAAAGACAAATTTTATAGAAGTGATAGCTTCTATTTAAGCTTTTTAGCTTATTTTCAGCTTATTTAATAAGCAATCTTCATTTTTATAATTTTCATAGGTTCTTGTAGTTATAAAATAATTTCAGTAATTTTTCCATATTTTTCTCTTTTCATTTAGTATTTTTAATAATTAATATTAGTTTTTATTAATTAATAATTAGTTAATAATTATTAATAATTATTTAAAAAGTCTTAAAAATATATTTTCTGTTTTAAAATTAGTTTTATATTACTTTAAATTTTTCTAAGTTTTAATTTTATTTTTCTAGGCTTATTTTACATTTTCTTATTATTTACTGTATTTTTAAATAGTTTAAATTAGTTTTTAACTAATAATAATTAGATAAAAAGTCTCAAAAATATAATTTTAATTTTAAAATTAGTTTTATAATATTTTATATTTTTCCAAATTTATTTTTCATATTTTTAGTGTAATTTCATAATTAATTATAATTTAGATTAATTTAAATAATTAATAAGTAATTAGAAAATAGTATTTAATTAAAAATAAATAATTAAATAGTGTAAAAATTAGTTTTAATTTTCCAAAAATTTTCTTTTATTATTAGGATTGTAAAAAGTTAATTTTCATATCCGTAGTCATTTTATTTCTCACGTTTCACGTTTTATTTTGTACGTTTACGTTATTTAAAATGTAAACGTACGCATTTTTAGATATTAAACGTTTTTAAGTATCTAGCTTTCACGTAACCGTTCATATAGCTTATTTAAGCTATTTCCTTGTAGATTCCTTTGTTTAATAAATCACAAAACCCTTTCTTGTCCAAATTCACCCGATCACAGACCCGTTTGAATACAATTCACACTTTGTCCGGACATAATGACCCGGGGAAACACTATATTACCCGGAAGCATTGGTCTAGGTAGTTTGACCTAGTTGACCACTTCCGTGGTTGACTTTTGTTGACTGCTTTTGCCTCAATCACCTACTATCCAAATTGTCCCCCTGCCAACTCCGCAACACCCCAAAGTTCTTTAATTGCTTTGAAACTACCCCTAGCCACATGTTTCAATTTTGGCGCCAAAAGTGCCATTTGTATGGCTAGGATGAATTGGTGAAATCTAATGGCTCTAAAGGAGTGGGAAAGATTCAGAGGTCGACAAGGAACCCTAAATATCATTATATATCAAGAAGGAAGCAGAGGAGTAGATCATCTAGTGTAATTTAATTTTCTTGGTGTCGACTTGTGTAACTTTTAATTTCTAGTATCAAATTTAGATTTCAAGCTTTGTATTAAGGATAATCAGTTTATAATAAACCTTTTTCAATCATCAATTGTGTTGTTAAGTTTCAATCACTGCTTATGCAATTTTATTATTCAAAATCTCATATTATTGTGAATGTTGTTGTTTGATGTTGTTAAGGACTCTTAAGCCAATATAAGCTCCTGACAAAAGCTTTTGAAAGCTTATAGAAAACTTATAATCAGTTTAGAGTTATAATTCTAAAATACAAAGAAAATCACAAAAAATTAGATCAAAAATCAAAAATCATGGTACAAGATGATCACAGCTGGAGCATTGTGAATTTTGGATGGCAATGGGTTTAGAAGCTTAGTGGTAAGCTGCTAGGGTTGTTTTTTGGTCCTTGTTTTATATTCTCAGCTGGATAGCTTCTTGTAAGCATTTTACTCAATTCTTTCAATTTACTGTATAAGTGCTTTACAGCTTTGATTTTTGTGTTCTTATGCTTCTGTGTTAATGTTAAGTAGAATTAAGGTTTAAATTAGATAGCTTGTTCTTTGATATTTATAGTTGCTAAAAATTTCATTTTCAGTCAAATAGGTCTAATTGACATTTCTATGTTTCATGCTTGAACTAGTATTGTTTTATGTTTATTTGATCTTATTTAGTGATAAAATAAAGTTATGAATCAGTGTTGAAGTTTGATTCAGTGGACTGCTTTGAAAATCAAGTTCAAGTGTTTCAAAAAGGTGTGTTTGGCACAATGGTGTTCACTGTGTTGTAGTGGAATTTTGTTGTGGTTTATTGTTGATCCATGGTTCATTAGGTTCACATGACTTGGTGAAATTTTTCTAGAATTTCTACTGTTCATTTTCTATTTTTTTTTAATATAATTAGTTTAATTGGTAATTAATTAATAATTAGAATAATAATTAGTAAATTAGTTTAAAAATACATAAAACCAACTTTTTATAATTTTTTAGATTCCTGTGATGATTAATTAGATTTATAAAAATCTTCTTAATTATCTAAGTCTTTTTAGTAATTGTAATAATTTAAATCAATATAATTAGTTAATTAATAATTAAATAAAGTAATTAATTAATAATAATTAGATAAATAGTGTGAAAAATATAATTTTAGTTTTAAAATAAGTTTTATAATATTTTAGATTTTTCTAAGTTTTAATTTTATTTTTCTAGGCTTATTTTATATTTTCTTATTTATTAGTGTATTATTAAATAATTAAAAATAGTTATTAAATAATAATAATTAATTAAATAGTTATAAAAATAATTTTAAATTTCTAATAAATTTTCTTTTAGTTTTAGGATTCCAAAAATATAATTTTCACATTTGTGGGAGTTATATTTGACAGAATCCACGTTTGTTTCATACGTTTACGTCTATTTAAATTTAAACGTACATTTTATTTCTTTTTACATTTTTTTGGTTTTCTTAACTTTTAAATAAGTTAATAATTATAAAATAAATATTTTAAGTTTATTTAATTTGCATTTAAGCCCCTAAGGCATGCAAATTCCTACTTTAGTTAAAATCGTTTTGTTTCATATGTAAACGTTTAAATATTAAACGTACGCATTTTCCAGTTCCTTTGCATTTGGGATTATCTGATTTCACGTATTAGTTGATATAGCTTATCAAAGCTATTTTAACTTATATTTCAGTAGTATAATCACTTGAACCCTTTTCCTGTTCAATTCACCTGATCTCAAAGTCATTTTATTTCAGATTTCACGCCTCGTTGGGATCTAACGACCCGGGGAAACACTACACCCTACGGAGTATTGGTTTAGGCTGTTTGACTTGTTGACCATTACTTGGTTGATAATTTCTGACTGTTTACCACCAATCAATTTATGGCACCGCTGCCGGGGAGGTGTGCTGCGTATAACGACTTTTGAAGCATCTGTGAGTTTGAATTAATCACTCATTTGTTATATATCATCTTTGTCCATATTTCTATATTTTCTTATAAAAACAAAAATCCAAAAAGATTTTTCTTTTCTATTTTTAATTTCCCGTCAATCTAAGGATTCTTAGAGTCGTCTCTGGTGCATGCGCACTCGTTCTTCTAGGTCAACAAGCCCTTTTCGTGAGCTTGTCAGAATTCCTCGAAGACGTCGTAGACGTTCTGCCCCAACAGCCGTATCTGAGATACGTATTGTTGCCACAAACTCAGTTATCATGGCAGAAGACCGTCCGATGAATGAGCTTCTCCAAGCACCCATTGAGGGTTACGGAGATGCTATTGTTGTCCCAGCCATTGTGGCTGAATACTTTGAGCTCAAAACCGGGTTACTAAATCTAGTGACCTCAAGTCAATTTTATGGTTTTGAGAGGGATGATCCTCTTGCTCATATTCGACGGTTTAACAAAATTACATCTACCATCAAATACAAGAACGTCCCTTCCGAAGCAGTCAAGCTTCTTCTATTCCCATTTTCTCTTGAGGGGGCAGCCCGGATTTGGCTGGAAAAACAACCTCCTCGTTGAATAGCAACATGGGAGGATTTAGTTACCAAATTTGTAAACGAATTTTTTCCCCCGTCCAGAACGACAAGTCTTAAAAATGAAATCATCAAATTTACTCAAAGGTTTGATGAATCGTTTGGTGACGCATGGGATCGTTTCAAAAAATTGCTTCGTCGATGTCCTCATCATGGTTTCACTGAATTAATACAAATTGACACTTTATATAATGGTGTGAGTCAATCTGACCAAGATTCTCTCAATTCCTCCGCGGGAGGTAATTTTTTGAGCAAAACCACTAAAGAAGCTTTAGCGATCATTGAAAATAAGTCCAAAGTCCGCACTACACGCACAAAGCCATATAGCTCCCAAGTGAGTGCTGGTCCTTCTACCTCATCTCCCGTGAGTACTTCTAGCACTGGTGCTAAGATAGACAAACTCACGGACGCTATTCAAGCTTTGGTTATCTCTAACCAAAAGAAAGTCACTTTCACACAAAACCCTTCACATGATGAATTAAAAAAGGTGGAAGTTTGTGTCACTTGTGGTGGCCCACATGCATACTACAAATGTACTGCCACCGATGGTAGTCCTTTTGAAGCCAATGCCTTAGCCGGTACTTCAAATCAGGGAGGTAATCAATACCGTCCTCAAATGAAACCAAGTTACCGTGCTAACACACATATGGGACCACCTAGTTTCAACCAAAACCAAAATTTGCAAAACCGAAACCAGAACCAACCTCGAATGAACCAAGGTTATCAAAACCAAGGGAATTTCATTCCTGGACAGAATCAAGGTTTCCACAACCAAGGAAACTTTAACAGAAACAATTTCAACCCGGGAAATGGTAATCCAAATCAGGGAAATTTTCAAACACAACAAGGTTATAATCAAAATAACCGAGTCCAAAATTTCCCCAACCAAACACAAGCCATTCTCCCAGCTCCACAATCATCATCTGATGAGTTGTTGAAGCAGTTCATGAAAACTCAAGAAGAGACAAACAGGTTGTTGGTCAGCCAGATTTCTAAAATCAAGAAATCTTTAAATGAACGACCCTCGGGCTCTGGAAAACTTTCGAGCAACACGATCGCAAACCCGAGGGGCGATGCAAAGGCGATCACAACCAGGAGCGGAGTTTCATATGACGGATCCACTGTTCCCACTACCCCTTCTTCTCTTTCTCCCAAGGTAGTGGAAAATGAAACCGAGGTAAATAAGGACGAAGTACTTCTTACTCATAATGGAGGTACCCAAGACGTCCCACCTCATGTTGTCCCGAAACCCAAACCGAAACCAAGAGTTGTTTTTGAACCACATGATATCCCAGTTGAAACCCCTAAATCCAAACCTTCTACCTCTTCTATTCCTTACCCCTCACGTTTGAGTGAGCAAAAGCTCCGCGAAAAGGCTAGTCACCAGATGGATAAATTCTTTCAAATCTTCCAAGATTTGCATTTTGACATTAGCTTTGCGGATGCTATTATTCTGATGCCCAAGTTTGCATCAACAATCAAACACTTGTTAAGCAACAAGGAGAAACTGGTTGAAATGGCAAAAACTCCATTGAATGAGAACTGTTCAGCAGTTCTTTTAAAGAAGCTTCCTGAGAAGCTTGGAGATCCTGGAAAATTTCTAATACCTTGTGTATTTCCAGGAATGGTTGATTGCTATGTCTTGGCCGATCTTGGTGCAAGCATCAACCTAATGCCTTATTCAGTTTGGAAGAAACGTTCTCTTCCGGATCTTACTCCTACCTGCATGACTCTAGAGCTTGCAGATCGATCGATATCTCGTCCTCTAGGCATTGCCGAGGACGTGTTTGTGAAAGTAGGAAAGTTCCATCTCCCCGCTGACTCTATGGTTGTTGATTTCGATGCTGATCAAAGGGTTCCTCTCATTGTTGGGAGAGGATTCCTTAGAACGGGCCGAGCTCTTATCGATGTATTTGAGCAAGAAATCACCTTGTGTGTGGGTAATGAAGCTGTTACCTTTAACCTCGATCAAACCTCGAGGTACTCCTCAAATTATGATTCTGAAGCGGTTAACCAAATAGACATCATAGACATTGCTTCAGAGGAGTACTCTCAAGAATTTCTTGGTTATTCCCATAATTCTGTGAGTGGGGATCCCACTCCATAATTTCAACCTATCATTTCTGACTCTTCCCCTTCTCTCACTCCGTTTGAGGGAAGTGATTTCATTTTGGAAGAGGTCGAGGCTTTTCTCAGAAGTGATTCAGTTCCAGCGGTAATTGATAACACTGAGATTGATCTGGAGGGAGATATTCTTCTTCTTGAGAAATTGCTAAATCAGGACAATTCTCCTCCACTCCCTCCCGTAAAACTTCATAATGAGGAAATTAAATCAGTTGATAAAAACGATGAATTTCCTGAGGTCGAGCTCAAGGACTTACCTCCTCATCTTGAATACGCATTTTTGGAGGGTAATGATAAACTACCCGTCATTATTGCTAAAGGTTTAAGTGCTGAGGAAAAGGTTGCTCTCATAAAGGTCTTGAAGTCACACAAGCAAGCAATTGCTTGGAAGCTCTCCGATATTAAGGGTATTAACCCAGATTTTTGTACACACAAAATCTTAATGGAGGATGACTTCAAGCCCGCAGTGCAACATCAAAGACGGGTGAATCCAAAAATCCATGATGTCATTAAACAAGAGGTTCTCAAACTTCTTGATGCAGGATTGATTTACCCCATCTCTGACAGTCCATGGGTTAGTCCCATCCATTGCGTCCCAAAAAAGGGTGGCATTACTGTTGTCACTAATGAGGAAAATGAGTTGATTCCAACTCGGCTGGTTACCGGGTGGCATGTTTACATTGACTATTGTAAGTTGAATGACGCCACCGCAAAGACCACTTTCCGCTGCCCTTTATGGATCAGATGCTTGAGAGATTAGCAGGAAACGAGTACTATTGTTTCCTTGATGGTTTCTCAGGATACTTTCAAATCCCCATTGATCCATCAGATCAAGAAAAGACTACCTTTACATGCCCTTATGGAACCTTTGCTTATAAACGTATGACTTTTGGCTTATGTAATGCTCCAGGTACGTTCCAGAGGTGCATGATGGCCATATTTACCGACATGATCGGTAAAACAATGGAGGCCTTTATGGATGACTTCTCGGTCATTGGGGATTCATTCCAAACATGTCTCACCAATTTAGAAAACATGTTGAAAAGGTGTGAAGACACCAATCTATGTCTAAATTAGGAAAAGGGTCATTTTATGGTCAAAGAGGGCATTGTCCTCGGCCATAAGATTTCCAAGAATGGGATTGAGGTTGACAGAGCTAAGGTTGATGTCATTGCTAAATTGCCTCACCCTACTACCGTCAAGGGTATTAGGAGTTTCTTAGGTCATGCCGGTTTCTATCGTAGATTCATACAAGATTTTTCTAAAATCTCCCGGCCAATGACTCATCTCCTCGAGAAGGATGCTCCTTTTATATTCTCACCTGAGTGCATCGAAGCTTTTGAAACATTGAAGAAAAAGCTTACTGAAGACCCATTCTTGTTGCCCCCGACTAGGATTTACCCTTCGAGCTCATGTGCGATGCAAGTGATTTTGCTATCGGTGCAGTCTTGGGGCAACGCAAAACGAAACACTTTCAGCCTATCCACTACGCAAGCAAAACTATGAATGAAGCTCAAACTCATTACACCACTACGGAAAAAGAATTATTACCCGTGGTGTATGTTTTGAAAAGTTTCGGACATACTTAATCTTGACCAAATGCGTAGTGTATACGGATCACTCGGCTCTAAAATATCTTTTTGCAAAACAAGATGCAAAGCCGAGATTGCTCCGTTGGGTTCTCCTCCTTCAGGAATTTGATATCATTATTCGTGATAAAAAAGGAGCTGAGAACCTGGCTGCTGATCATCTGTCCCGATTAGAGAACCCTCATCAAGATGTGTATAAGAAAAAGGAAATAAATGAAACATTTCCTCTCGAAACACTCAATGCGGTTGCTTTTCGTGGAGATTCTACTACCCCATGGTTTGCTGACTTCGCAAACTACCATGCAGGTAACTTTGTTGTGAAAGGGATGTCAACCTAACAGAAGAATAAATTCTTTAAGGATGTCAAACATTACTTCTGGGACGACCCCTACTTATTCAAAATCTGTGCGGATCAAGTCATCCGACGGTGTGTTTATGGGTAGGAAGCCACTGAAATTCTCAAGGCTTGCCATGCTGGACCCACTGGGGGCCATCATAGTCCCAATTACACCGCCAAAAAGGTGTTTGATTCCGGATTCTTCTGGCCCACAATCTATAAAGATGCCCAGGATCTCATTAAAACCTGTGACGCTTGTCAACGTCACGGAAACATTTCACAAAGAAATGAGATGCCACAAAATGCTATTCAAGTCTGTAAGATCTTTGATATCTGGGGCATTGACTTCATGGGGCCATTCCCATTATCTAGAGGGAACAAATACATACTTGTGGCTGTTGACTACTTGTTAAAATGGGTTGAAGTGAAAGCTTTACCCACAAATGATGCCCGAGTTGTTGTGAAATTCCTGAAATCTCTTTTTGCCCGTTTTGGAACTCCACGTGCTATCATAAGTGATCGTGGTACGCATTTCTGCAATGACAAATTTGACAAAGTCATGCAAAAGTATGGTGTAACTCACCGTCTTTCTACCGCGTATCACCCACAAACAAGTGGGCAAGTGGAGGTTTCAAACCATGGTATCAAAAGGATACTTGAGAGGACTGTAGGAGAAAACCGTGCTGCCTGGTCGGATAAATTGGATGACGCACTATGGGCCTTTCGTACAGCTTATATAACACCCATTGGGTGTACGCCTTACAAGCTTGTGTACGGAAAGACATGTCATCTTCCGATGAAACTTGAGCCCAAAGCCTACTGGGCATTGAAACATGCCAACTTTGACCTCAAAACTGCGGGTGATCACCGAAAAGTTCAAATGAATGAATTAAATGAACTACGTGATCAGGCTTACGAGAACTCTTTGATCTATAAAGAAAAGACAAAGAAGATTCATGACTCAAAAATAAAGAACCGCGTTTTTAACGTTGGTGATCGAGTCCTTCTCCTTAATTCTAGATTAAAGATCTTCTCGGGTAAACTCAAAACCCGTTGGACTGGCCCATTCACTATCGCTAAGGTTTATCTATATGGTACCATTGAGTTATTTCAAAATGACGGTCAATGTTTTAAAGTGAATGGGCATCGTTTGAAACACTACTTTGGAGAGGACATACCATCCATGGTTGTCCCAGATCTCCAAACTTTCCCCGAGGACAATTAAATTCGGGGATCGAGTCAAGCTAGCGACTCGATGAACAAAATCAGTAGCAATGTGGGTTTTCACCCATATTTCTGACTTCTTTCTACTTTCTAACACCCGAGTGTGGGGGAGTGGCCGTCCCCTGCTGTTTGCTATGTATATATGTATATAAGTCAATTTCAAAAAAAAAAAAAGTGTGTGTTTGTATGTATATATAAATAAAGTGAAAAATAGTATTTTCACAGTTAGCTTAGAATATTGCCTTTTTACGTTCAAATGGTCGGCATAATAGCCGGTGCTTTGAATATTGAGGACAATATTCAATTCTAAGTGTGTGTGTGGGGGGGGGGGGGGGAATTCTAGCGAATTTTATCACATTATACCTTCTAGTACCCCCGTTTTTTGCTAAAATTTTAAAATTTTTTCACTTTATTTCAAAAAAAATTTGTGGTTATCAGTTCACCATGTCTAAACGACAAAAGGACTGGCTAATCCAGGAGCAAACGGCTCTTGGTAAATATAACTCAAATCCGTTGACGGCTTGCAATTGCCCAAAATTGTATGGTATCTCAACTCGCCATATCCTAAAAAGTGAAAGAGTTGGCTAGCCCGCAAGATTATGGCTTGTGGTAAAGGCAGTGGAAAACCATAATTGGTAATCAGCTCACCAAGATGTTGACTTTGTCCATCAAGAGTTGGCTAGTCCAGAAGCAAACGGCTTCTTGTAAAGACAAATCAAAACCGTTGAAAGCTGGTGGTTTGCTCAAAATCACATGGTTATCGATGTACCATGGTTCTTCTTGAACTGAAACATTTGGTTACTCCAGAAGTGATGGCTTTTGGTAAAAAGACAAAAATCCATTAAATTTTCTCAAAAGATTGCTAGGGACTAGCAATAGTTTAGTATGGGGGATTGATGAGTGTCTAAATACCCATCATTTCGTTCACATTTAAGCTACAAAAACATCTGAAAACATACAGATATGCTTTAAAATATATGAAATATCAATAAATTGTGTTTTTATGAGTTACAAGTGCAAAAGGATTGAAAACTGATGAAAATCAACAAAGTTCACATAATTTACAGTTTCAGTCCTCAAACTTTCATAAATTGGCAAATCTAGTCCCTGGTAATTTAAAATATGTTAAAAATCATCAAAGGTCCTTAGGGATTCATAAGGTGTCAAAAACTAGTCCTTTAAAGTTAAAAATTGCAAAATGACAACTTTAGTCCCTCAAGTTTGAAAAATGTCAAAAATAGTCCTTAAGGTTTTAAAAATGGAAAAATATCAAAAATAAACCTTGTACTATTCATTAATGGCATAATTGGTCCTTGGTTGGAAAGTTTGGTGAAATTACATGTATGGTCCCTGGAGTTTGAAAGTTTGGCAGAAAAGGTCCCTGGAAGTTTAAAAAGTGGAAAAGTCAACTATGGTCCTTACATTATTGAAACTTGGCAAGTTTTACCCTTGCTAGTACTTTTGGAAAGTTGTCAAAACCCACCCTCAAAAATCCATAAATTACAATATTGGTCCTTGTGATAATAAACAAACCAACCGGACCCTTTTTATTTATAAACCCAAAAATAAATCCAATCCAAACACAACCCCATCACCAGCCCATCACTCAGGCCCAAACATCACCCAGCCCACACCTTTTTATTAATAAAACGGGGTTTGACCCCGTTTGACCTCCCAAAACCGCCAACACTGTTCATCCCTCTCCCTCACCACTGCAACACCAAAACCAGGGTGGTTTTCACCACCACCTCACCCCCCAGCTGGCTACTCTATACCCACCAGCTCATCCCTTCCACCTCACAACTACTCCACACCCACAATAAATGCTTCCCCACCACTTTTTCCCTCCAAACCATGTCTACACCCTTGTTTTTGCTACTAACTCCCCAACTTGACCCATAGCCCACTCCTACTATCCAAATTGTCCCCCTGCCAACTCCACAACACCCCAAAGTTCTTTAATTGCTTTGAAATTGCCCCTAGCCACTTGTTTCAATTTTGGCGCCAAAAGTGCCATTTGTATGGCTAGGATGAATTGGTGAAATCTAATGGCTCTAAAGGAGTGGGAAAGATTCAGAGGTCGACAAGGAACCCTAAAGATCATTATATATCAAGAAGGAAGCAGATGAGTAGATCATCTAGTGTAATTTAATTTTCTTGGTGTAATCTTGTGTAATTTTTAATTTCTAGTATCAAATTTAGCTTTCAAGCTTTGTATTAAGGATAATCAGTTTATAATAAACCTTTTTCAATCATCAATTGTGTTGTTAAGTTTCAATCACTGCTTATGCAATTTTCTTATTCAAAATCTCATATTATTGTGAATGTTGTTGTTTGATGTTGTTAAGGACTCTTAAGCCAATATAAGCTCCTGACAAAAGCTTTTGAAAGCTTATAGAAAACTTATAATAAGTTTAGAGTTATAATTCTAAAATACAAAGAAAATCACAAAAAATTAGATCAAAAATCAAAAATCATGGTACAAGATGATCACAGCTGGAGCATTGTGAATTTTGGATGGCAATGGGTTTAGAAGCTTAGTGGTAAGCTGCTAGGGTTGTTTCTTGGTCCTTGTTTTATATTCTCAGCTGGATAGCTTCTTGTAAGCATTTTACTCAATTCTTGCAATTTACTGTATAAGTGCTTTACAGCTTTGATTTTTGTGTTCTTATGCTTCTGTGTTAATGTTAAGTAGAATTAAGGTTTAAATTAGATAGCTTGTTCTTTGATATTTATAGTTGCTAAAAATTTCATTTTATCAGTCAAATAGGTCTAATTGACATTTCTATGTTTCATGCTTGAACTAGTATTGTTTTATGCTCATTTGATCTTATTTAGTGATAAAATAAAGTTATGAATCAGTGTTGAAGTTTGATTCAGTTGACTGCTTTGAAAATCTAGTTCAAGTGTTTCAAAAAGGTGTGTTTGGCACAATGGTGTTCACTGTGTACTGTAGTGGAATTTTGTTGTTGTTTATTGTTGATCCATGGTTCATTAGGTTCACATGACTTAGTTAAATCATGAAAACCATACCTTGTTTGTAAGAAAGTCAAAATAGATTTTAATCTTCATTAGATTGTTGTCTGTTTAAGTTCACAAGTCCATAATCATCATATTAGTGTATAAGTTGTGTATCTAGCTTAATTTCATCTCATAATAGCATAATATAATATACTCAATCCATTGATTAAGTTAGAAGTTCATTAAAATCAACCTTAAGTGTTCATTTAAAAAGTCAAATTTGCATATATCGGCAGAAATCCAAATCTTGTAGGATTTTTAATGAATTTTGTGTTTTGAATTAGATCTTGAAACTTATTGGAGTTAAAGACTCCCAGCTAGTCTTCAGGATTCCACAATCACTATATTTTTGCAAATTTTCTAGTGGATCTCATAGGCTCTCAAAGTCACTTGCAGGGGAAGTACCTCCCCTGTGCACAGTCACTGCACCACCACCACCACCACCACTTTGGTGGTTGTTTCTGAGCAACTCAGTGGGTCTCACAGGCCCAAATTGGGTTCATTCAAACCCCCTCCTGGCCATCTTCAATTTTTGAGCAAGCTTTTAAGCTTAAGATCACTGGGACCCACCTGAATCCTTCCCTTAAGTCTATCCCATTCTCAGTGTAAAACTAAGAAAACCAAGTGCTTAAATTTTGCTTATGGGCTTATCCTGTGAGCTTATTTATTTGAATCTTACTTAAACAGGTCCAACCAACTAATTTGAACCAGAATCCACCCTTGTGGACCCCACATAAGCTCATTTGAGCTTAAAATCTAGTTTGGTCAAAGATAGTCAACGGTCTAGCTAATAAGCACTTAAAGTGCTTAATTTCTGAGTCCCAGTAAAAGTGATTTCACAAAAGTCTCTTAATTTTAGTTATTAAATAGTTTGGAAAAAGAAAAAACAGAAAAAAACCAAATTTAATTATAGTGATAGCTTCTATTTAATAGAAATTATCTTTTTAATTTTCTTTTCAGCTTATTTATAAGCACTCTTGCATTTTCATATTTTTATTAAATTTCTTTTATATTAAAGTACCTTTGGAAATTTTTCCAGATTTTTCCTTTGTCATTTAGTGATATTTAGAATTAATATTAGTTTAATTAATTATTAATTAATATTAAAGAATTAAATAGAAAATTTAGATTTTATTAAGTAACACCTAGTTTTTATAATTTTCCTAGCTTTTATATAAGTTGAAACATTTTTAGAAATTTTTTTAGAATTTCTATTGTTCATTTTCTATTTTTTTGAATATAATTAGTTTAATTGGTAATTAATTAATAATTAGAATAATAATTAGTAAATTAGTTTAAAAATACATAAAACCAACTTTTTATAATTTTTTAGATTCCTGTGATGGTTAATTAGATTTATAAAAATCTTCTT
The DNA here is from genome assembly GCA_030686995.1 of Artemisia argyi. NCBI lineage: Eukaryota > Viridiplantae > Streptophyta > Magnoliopsida > Asterales > Asteraceae > Artemisia > Artemisia argyi. The sequence continues at coordinate 67,788 of JARVZY010001419.1, forward strand.
AATTATCTAAGTCTTTTTAGTAATTGTAATAATTTAAATCAATATAATTAGTTAATTAATAATTAAATAAAGTAATTAATTAATAATAATTAGATAAATAGTGTGAAAAATATAATTTTAGTTTTAAAATAAGTTTTATAATATTTTAGATTTTTATAATTTTTAATTTTATTTTTCTAGGCTTATTTTATATTTTCTTATTTATTAGTGTATTGTTAAATAATTAAAAATAGTTATTAAATAATAATAATTAATTAAATAGTTATAAAAATAATTTTAAATTTCTAATAAATTTTCTTTTAGTTTTAGGATTCCAAAAATATAATTTTCACATTTGTGGGAGTTATATTTGACAGAATTCACGTTTGTTTCATACGTTTACGTTTATTTAAATTTAAACGTACATTTAATTTCTTTTTACATTTTTTTGGTTTTCTTAACTTTTAAATAAGTTAATAATTATAAAATAAATATTTTAAGTTTATTTAATTTGCATTTAAGCCCCTAAGGCATGCAAATTCCTACTTTAGTTAAAATCGTTTTGTTTCATATGTATACGTTTAAATATTAAACGTACGCGTTTTCCAGTTCCTTTGCATTTGTGATTATCTGATTTCACGTATTAGTTGATATAGCTTATCAAAGCTATTTTAACTTATATTTCAGTAGTATAATCACTTGAACCCTTTTCCTGTTCAATTCACCAGATCTCAAAGTCATTTTATTTCAGATTTCACGCCTCGTTGGGATCTAACGACCCGGGGAAACACTACACTCCACGGAGTATTGGTTTAGGCTGTTTGACTTGTTGACCATTACTTGATTGATAATTTCTGACTGTTTACCACCAATCAGTAGTAATAGCATTGAATCTCATTAAACCGCTATCAATAGTTTCATCATCTGTGATAGAGAACTCTTCATATTGTTGAATGAGAGAGTCTATCTTGTTGACTTTGACTTGTGTAGTATCATGATGAACAAAAAGGAGTAAGTCCCAAATCTCCTTTGCGGTCTTGCACATGCACACCCTCTCAAGCTCCTCTTGAGGTAGGGCATCATATATCATCATTTTGGCTTGAACATTCTTGTCGGCCATCTTCTTTTCCTTATCATCAAAATCACCATTTTGGAAGATATACCATAAGTCATAATCCTTAGACCTAACATAGGTCTCAAATAGGATTTTCCAAAAACGGAATCCTTCGTATTCAAACAAAGGTGGTCTTTCCATAGAACGCCCCTCTCTATAGTTCTCTTGAGCCATGAATCTATACTCTACTTTACCAAAAATCTTAGTTAGGGTTTTAGATTTTTGGGAAAGAAGTTTTTGACTTAAAACGAGTTATCGGGAATGCTTTAACGCTAAAAAACTTGAGTATACGGCTCTGATACCAATTGTAGAACCGTAGAGGAGGGGGGTGTGAATACGGTTTCTTTGGCTTTTTAGATGTTTAAAAACTTTAAGCCAAAGAGAACATCAAGTGGTTGTACAATAATCCAACAACCACTAACACAACCAAAGTATATAAAGCAAGTAAGAACACAACGATATATACTGGTTCGGGATGAGGGGTTTATACCATCCGAACGTCCAGTTGCGAATCCTCAACTCCGATACTATTCATTAGTATAATCCTTTCGGTGGACTACAAACCGTTACAATTCACTTCACTGATATTCACCAATATTGATGCTCACAAAGAAGTAGTTACTCCCCAACGGTATTCCGCCCTCGGAAACCACCCAAAAGAATCTCACAATTCTAATTCTCCTAAGGATCACAAAGATCTCTATCAAGACTTCCCACCGGAAGTATCAAACCCCAACTAGATCCCCAATGATCTAGGCTTGGTCACCAACACACAAGATTTCCCTTACAAACAATTGAATGAATGAATATATGTTTGTTCAATCAAGCCCTAACCTAACCTAGAGACTCGATTCTAGTAGAAAGGGTATAGATAAGAAGACCCTCGACACAATCACAAGAGTGGATTAGGTTCTTGTAATTCTTCCCTTGCAAAGAGATGTGTTCTTTAAAAGATGTTAATGTGAAAATCAAGAACACAAGATTAGAGATTAGAGATAGAGAGATTTGAGAGTGTTTAGAGAGAAAGAATATAGAGAGAGAATAATGGCAAGGGGTGAGGAATACAAGAGGCAAGGGTGGTATTTATAGGCCAAGAACCCAAACTTGGGAAATTTTACCGAGGCCGGCGCGTCACCCGCGCGTCAGCGAACGGGCAGCGCGCCAAGCTTCTGTAAACTTTTCCCAAGTGTTGGGTGTTTGAATCTTATAAATACCTATCCTTGCTAAACCCCCAATTGTACTTCATACTAAACCTTAACATTAATCAATCTAAGGTTTACCAACTCAAATAGCCAATTTGAAAATCATTTGTGAAGTGTTTAAAGAGAAAACAAATTACCAAGGGTATAAAGTGTGGATGAGGTAATTTGGAAGGGGTAGAAGTGTTATTCCTCACATGACATAGAAAAGAGAGAAAGAATATGCCAAGGTATATTCCATTTCTTGGGGGGGGGGGGGAAGAATGAGATGGAGGGTTGAGATGAGATGGTTTGAATTGGATGGTTTAGATTAAACACATGTGATGGAATGGAAAGGAGGTTGGATGGATGGTTGAGATGTGTTTAGTTTGAATTGAATGGTTGAGATCAAAGGGAGCCTCCTTTGCTTGGGGGGAAAGAATGAATCAATGGTTGAGATGATTTTGTTTGAAATAGATGGTGAAGATCAAACACATGTGATGGAATAGAGAGGAAGAGAGAATATGCTAGTGGAATATTCCAAATCATGGGGGGAAGAAATAAGATGGATGGTTGAGATGGTTTTGGTTTGAAATGGATGGCTTGGATCAAAGGGAGCCTCCTTTGGAATTCAAACAATTCCCATGTGTTGAATATGAAGGGTTAAGATGTATTGTAAGGGAATGGATGGTTGAGATGTAGAGTGTGTAAGAGAATATGTAAGAGTGTAAAAGATTGTGTAAGAGAATATATGATTTGGATATGATTAGATATGATTGTATTTGTCTTTTGTAGAGATGAGATTAAGAGAAGATTAAGAAGAAATCTAATTGTCATAAAGAAAAAAAGGTTTAGAAAATTAAGATTATAAGTTGAGAAAATCATAGGTTACTTATAAGTCAAGTAACACAACGTCGAGAATCCATAGTTTCATATCTCGTGACTTTCCACGACTCGACGTTCTCAACTAATACCTTGGTTCAAACAGGTTAAGTGCTTTGTCTTGATGTAAAGCATAACCCAAGTGGGAAAGGATGCGTTTACGCAAAGTGACCTTTGACTTAGTTTGACCAATAAGGGAGTAAACCCGTTACGTAATTAGAGAAGACGTAAGCACGGGATATGAGCATATGGATGCTTTAACACGATGTCATGTGAAATATATAAGCTCCCTAAGTTTAGAAAAGCCTTGGCTAGAGGCGATAGTTAAAAAACATGAGTTGGCGTTTTCCCGTGAATGAGTACTTTAAAAGTAGGATCTATCAAGTCTTAAAACTCGTTTCGAGTGTTCTCAATTAAGCACATAACATATTCATACCTGTATTGAAAGATCCACATTTGTCGGGTAAGAGAAAGCCGATTTTCAAAATTCACCCGGAACCATACAGTGTCCTGGCGCGTCACCCACGCGTTGACGCGCGGGCAGCGCGCCAGGAGCAGATATGGGCTCCGGCGATTTTAAGCTAACGTTTGTTATTTTATGTGTTTCGATGGTTTATTTGTCATCATTAAAACATGAAGAGATCTTGATCATGTTGCCTCAACATGAAGTATGTAAGGCATCAACTGTTACTCTAGATCAAGACTAGCTATATCCCATTGAGTTTTTGAATTCTTTAAATTTCCAAGGAATGCCACCACATTCTCTATGCTTAAAAAAGGAACTCCCAATAATGCTTTTGCGAAATGTTAATCCAAGCCAGGGTTTATGCAATGGAACCAGGCTAATCATTAGTAATCTTGGCTAATTTGTTATTCGAGCTAAAATCCTAACTGGATCACATATAGAAGATACTGTTCTTATAGCCAGGATCACAATGACATCCACTCAGTCAAAATGGCCATTCATAATGAAACGTAGATAGTTTCCTGTGAAACCATGCTATGCGATGACCATAAACAAGAGCCAAGGCCAGTCACATTAGTATGTCGGGATCTACTTACCTAACCTTGTGTTCAGCCATGGACAACTATATGTCGCCCTATCTAGAGTCACAAGCCCTGACGGACTGAAAATACTAATGATGGGAGATGAAGACATGAAATTAAAAGAGCGAACACGAAATATTGTTTTTAAGGACACTTTCACTAACCTAAAATAAGAAGTTGTACTTATACCCAACCATGTATATGTTACTTTTCAAATAATTTATATCTTTCTCATTTATTTCTGATGAAAAAGTTCTTCTAACTTTCTACATCTCAAATTACAAATTCATATAAATAAAGTAAAAAAAATAAATACATAATACTTACCATTTGCTACAATCCATGCTAAAATCACCACTCCATAATTTGCTAAGATTTTGCTCCTATCGCATGTTCTGATAATGGGTTCATCTTGCTAATTAATATCCAAACATGATAGTGCAAAACCTTATGGACTGTGTGCCAAGCAACCTGCAACAAAACACATCTACATAAGTTAATAGCATTCTACCAGCCTAATGTCAGAAGTTACTTACAAGTCAAAATATATAGCTACATTGCGCTACTATTCAACCAAAGCTATGTGATAATTACCCATTATCTAACAATTTACTCTTATTCCTTTCGTCCAAAACTTCCACGCATAAGGTTTGAAATCATATTAAGACCAATACGTCACACACATGCATGCTAACATCTATTTACTCACACATGTACACCATCAAATACACATTGCCTCAATTGGATCAGCAAACATAGGCACATTCCAAATGACTAAATTATAACAAACATGCCAAATCAGCTACAAAATTATTTATTTGACTCGGTTATTTCATCGGCTACTCGACCATAGACACGAACAACCAAATACATCATAAACTAATGAAGTTAATAAACATCAAAACAGTCCACTATTCCTACCTTTAATTCGTCATAAACACTTCCAAATCACAATTTAAACCAATGCAAGGACAATATATATCCTAAGAACATTTTTCAACATCATAAACTTCACTTACATCATCAAACTAAGATCAATCCATTATCAAATTATTCAAAGAGTATGCATCAAGTAACATCAAAATCAATAACAAGGATTTCAAGATTATCACTTACAATGCTATAGAAGAGATGTTAAGAATCAAACACAAGCCATATATGAGTTCTATTCCTAGCCGTGTACACCAACCACCAAACCAATCATACCCTAACCTTTTCTTGATTCAAAAGTGAATATTCAATCAACACAATCCTTCATTAAACTGATTATATGTTTTAATTTGAATAAATGTTGAGTAATTGAAAAACCCTAAATTTTGAAAGAAACCCTAATTTAATTTAAACCGATCGAAAGTATGTGTATTTCACCCATGTGTGTGAGAGAGAAAAGCCCTACAACTTTTACATAAAATGTAAAAAAAAAATGTATATTCAAAGAAAAGAAAAGAAAACAACAACAATATACATAAATAAACATAACCATAAACTTATAATTAATACTTCATCAAAGTCATTACAAATTCAGGCTTACAGCCATTTGATCATCAATCATTCAACATAAACAGACAACAGAACTACCAAAATATAACCCCAAAAGACAGCCCATTATGATCATATTCTAATCTTCATCAGAGGAGAGTTCTTCATGAACCTCCATAAGCTTAGCTTGGCGATACTTCTCCCCAATCCCATCACTGATATCATTGATTAGATCAGTCAACTGCTTTTTGGTTGAATGAACCTAGATGATGAGTCTCCTTGAGTGTAACCTAATGCTTCTCAACTTTCTTTTCGAGTTGATTACGCTCCTCCCACATTCGCATAAAAAAACCCTCTTCTTCAGTCATTTCATTGTTGAAATAGAACTTGAATGCTGTTGCCAAATTATAAGACCCAGATGCTTCCTTGATTTCATTGATGTTGTTGGAAGAAGAAGAAGAAGCCATGGTTGATGGATGACGGAGTAGGGTGGATAATATGATAAGTTAGGTTGGAATAATTATTTGTGTGTTACCCTTTAATATAAATATACATAACAATCGGCAAATAAAAAGGCAAGGACAATGAATCATTGCAAAACATAACTGATGTAGTAATTGAAGCAGGAAGTTCATCTTCCCCATGCAAAACTATCAATTCACCATTCAAAGAAAAATTTTCAAATATAACAAAATAAACCCTTGCACTTTACATTTTAGGTAAAAAAGCCCATGACATACACATGTTCAAAGTATCAAATAAAAAGCCTAAATAAGTACCCAATATAACACGTCAATAAACTATTTTAAAAAAGGTGTGCTACCATAACAACTTATATAATAGTAAAAATAAGGGCCGAAGAATACACTATAAGTACCCAGTATAACACATAAATAAACTATTTTAAAAAGGTGTGCTACCATAACAACTTATATAATAGTAAAAATAAGGGCCGAAGAATACACTATAAACACTTACATACAACCCCTGTACAACGCACGCGTCTTATTGACTAGTTTAATTAAAAGGTGATGGAGGTGTGATTGAAAAAGGGTAAATGGTGAGTGGGAGTAGGAGTGTGAGTGAAAAGTTGGAGAGAGAAAGCTGATGCACTAAAGTGGAAGGTGAATGAGTGTGTTTTTTGGTGACGGATAAGGGTAGGGGTGGCAATCGAGTCGTGTTCGTGTTAACCTATTCGGGTTCGCGTGTTGGCGGGTTAGTATAACCTCTACCCAAACACGACCCATTTATTAATCGTGTTAAGAAACTCAACCCTAACCCGCACCTGCATAACACGTGTAACCCATTTTTGGCCTATTTAACCTATTTAAATAAATAGGCCAAGTAATGAATAAGGTCCGTGATTTGTTGATTTAACTAGTTTAAATACCAAAATGATATAAAGATTTAAAATATGATAAAAATAACAGACAAATAACTATACGACAATTTTCTCAGTTATAAGCGTCAATTTCTATGATATATTAGGTATAATCGCAATTCAATCATATTAAGTACATAAAAGAATACATTTAATCCACATCCAACATAAAAAGACATGTTATATATTTTATTATTAGAGTCTTATATAACCTGTTTAATATTTACTCAAACCAAACACGACCCATTTATTAAATGGGTTGACCTGTTTTTGACTCAAATCTGTTTATTCTCAACCAAACTTATTTAACTTCATGTAAAATTCGTGACGTTTATCGTGTCGTGTCGACAATTGAAAACCACAAAAGTAGTCCAACAACGACAATCAAATCATATCGGAAGTTGGAGGAGTTAAGCCAACCCATTTATCTATGTTCAATTTCGTCAGTTTAAATTACAAATACTAACGCGCAACGTACAAATAGTAATCACCGCTCTATAACATCATGCCGACGAATTTGAAAGGAATATCTCTCTCCAACAATGACACCTCATCAACATTCTCTGCCGTCCGATTCACCAACCATCTCAACACCACTCGCCACGTGTCCTACCCATCCTTTGTTCTTATCTTCAAAACTGTACAACACATTTTAAATTCCATTCATTCTTTCAAATCACAACTATCAAATTATCTCAAAATTATTCATCAGGTACCTTATATCAACAATTAAATCTTTTACTCTATCATTTAAATACTGTTTATAATTTTAATAAATCTATTGATGTTATATCGGATTAATTTGTTTAATTGTATATTTAGATCTGTTAATTCTGTTAGTTTTAACTGTTATTGGAGTATAATAATATTATTATCCTCCCTTCTACACACGCAGTTTAAGAAAAACAGTAGTTGTGTTAGATCTAATGTTAAAGTGTAGAATATTATATGCATTTGAGATAATGAGTTTAGATAATTGATATGTGGATGATATTGCACTAAATTGATTTGAAAACTGTTAGGCGTGTAAGTTGTAGAAAGTTAGTTATGTTGAAGGAACATTAGGCGTGTTTCCGTTCTAAGGGTCATCGGATTATGCAGAAGATGTATATAACTGGATATATATTTGTGGGATATTAGGATCATAGTAGTGCGGTATGTTATTATTGTCCGGAATTGATGATAAGAATTAGTTCATAATAGATGTGTATTTTTTGTATTAGTGGAATTTGGAATGTGTTAGTAAATTTTCCTAAGTGATGGAGCAATTAACTGCTGTGTACAAAAGAAGAAGCGAATTAGATACTGTGTGTTTGTGAGAGTAGTAGAATTGCATATTGGCGGCTTATTTGTTTTTAGCTTATATTCTTGTCACACTAATTCATTGAGCTGCTAACGCAAAGATAATTATTTTATGCGTGTAATTTGTGTACGTTAAGTGGTGTATAATTTTCAATGAGAATTCATTAAGATCAGTAGGAGCTCCTAGTTTTATCTAACGGGAAATTATCCATATAGAAAACTATGTGTAGGTATGCTGTTCTTGTTTATTAAGAGCTATGTAGTCCAATACTCTAATTTACTGTTTTTGTTGTGGCTTAAGGAGAGCTTTGCTTGATTATAATTTGTACTTGTCTTCTTTTTTCCCTCTTGTAGTCCAAAGAGCTTTGAAGGTGTACTAATTGTATAAGCATCGTTAACCATCATGAAGTACTTGGAATACACCCCTTTTGACCGGTATCTCATCATTTAAGCTCTCATATATTTGGATCTCTATTAAAATTTAAAAGATAGTAGCGATTAAAGTAGTATTTAACTTTGTCTTGCACAGAATAAATGCATTTCTAGATGACCTAAATCTTGGCGAGCGTACTATCAAGGGATGCATAGAAGCATACTCATGTAAGTAGAATTTGTGCAGTGTGATAGTTGTTAAGTTCAGCAACTTAATTCAGAAAATTTATTTTCTACTTTCTTAGGCAAGCATACAGGAACCGACAAGAGGCTGTCTCTGAGTTTGGAAAATGAGGTACCATTTCTGGAGTAACATGTAGATACTTTTAAGTTTTAACTATAATTATGAAATACAGAAAGTTAAATAATGGATTCTATCAGTCATTGGTATATACATTTCATGTATATCTTTCTCGGCCAGTTGCTCTTCTGGCATTTTTCTTTTTATTAAATTTATTTATTATTATTATTTTTATTATTGTTATTTTTTTTTTTGCACACACAGTTTTGTCCCAATTAATATTTGAATTTCTGTTGCAATTGTGTGGTGATTCAGATTCTTGATTTTCTTGGAAACTCCCCTGATGTTGAGGACTCCTCTCCGGTTGACTATCTTTCTAGTAGATCCAGGTGATGATGCGACTTAGATTGACATAAGTGTAAGTCCACTGACATTGAGTCTGATTTAGGTTTGTTTAATGTTTATTCCAGCCGAAAGATGTTGATCTATCTGATTCTTACATTATCTCACATGTACCCAGACTATGACTTCAGGTAACTTTACTGTTTATATTAAAGAAATAATGGTCTAAAGAGGATTATGGGTAATGACACTGTCAGCTTACGGGCGACATGGCAACCCGCTACATAATCCTTCTTTAATAGAACTGGGAGTGTTGTCAAGTGGTTTGACAGACAGTTTTGAACTGTTGCTCTGATGGAGCTGAGAGTTCAATTCTCTCCATTTCCCAAAACATCATAACACGTGATTGAAGTTGAGCTATCTTTAACTATGCTAATTGTAGTTAATGTGGCTTCTTTCGAAACATCAATGATATCCTTGAAATAATCTAAAAAGCAATTAATGTAACACTATCAGAGTAACCTGTGTTTGTTTAAAGTTCTGATGTACTGATGCTCTGGATTTATTAAACTTGACGTTGGAAATGGTTTTTGTTATTAGTATTACTTGCTCATTCATTTTTACATTGGGTTCTGTTTGCTCTTGAGTAGTTTATACGAAATTGTGTCTCAGGAAGAAACATAGCTTATAAAACTAGATTTGGCTAGTGTCACCTGTATTGGTATATACAGGTTTATTTTACTTTTTGAACTTTTTAATGTTATTGCTCTGGGGTTTGTGTGCTGTTTGATGGTCCATAATACTGTCAACACGTTGGTCTATCAGTGCAGTGAAAGCTCACCAGTTTTTCACAGAGGAAACTTGGGAAGGTTTTAAGCAAATTTTTGATAGCTACATGTTTGATGCATCTAAGGTATTTCCATTGTACCGAGTACTATTTCACCTAAAGTGTTGTACATTATGTTTTTGTTGAGTGTTTGGTATTCACTTTAACTTGTGGTTTTACAGATATGGGCGGAGGCAAATGAAGATGGTTCCTTACTTGAAACCTTATACAAAACCCTAGATGAGGTAAAGAAATCTAAAACCTTCCTTTATCCTTGGTTTCACGAGCCTCAGTATTGATCTTTCTGCGAAATTCAGGTTATCAACCTAGCCGAATGTGAAGTCTATAGCTATGACCCGAACTCTGATGCTGATCCGTTCATAGAAAAAGGAGCTTTGTAAGAGAATTTTGTTGTTTTCAACCAGTTTCTTGTTTACCTGCTGCCACAACATCTGAAATCTGTGTTCTCCCAGGTGGTCATACAATTTCTTCTTCTACAATAGGAAGCTTAAGCGCGTTGTGAGCTTCCGTTTCAGCTGTTTAAGGTAAATTTAAACCCGTTTCTGTAAATTATAATAAAGGTGGCACAACCAGGTGAGCCGAGGCCTGGTTGGGTATCTTTACTACATATAAAGAGAAACAATTCCTTAAAACTTAAAAAATGAGAAATGTTGTTTTACCAAAATACCATTATTCATAAAAGATAATGCGATCTATTAATTATTTTATTTGAATAGTTAATTATAATTTAACATACAAACTTTCTCCACTCACTTTCTCCACAAATAAATGCTCACACACAAATTGACGCTATTATACACCGTCCTCGCTATTCGCGGGTAATCGTCTGTATTTACGAACACACAAGAACTATATTATTACAATGGTATGTCTAAATTATATATATATTAAAGGATAAGAGGTTACTGTAGCAGCTAAAGTGCTTGCTACAGTGGACGGTACAGTAACTTTTTTTTTTACAGTACTAACGGTCGTTAATTATTTAACGGTTGTTAATTAACGACCGTTATCTTGAACATTTAAAAAAAATTGTACACACTTTGTCCTTCATCTCAGCGGTTCATTGCAAATTTAGTCCTCGCATAATTTACATAAATGGTCCTTCATGTTATACATCAATTGTAAAGTCAGTCATATTTGTACAGTACTAACGGTCATTTGTTATTTAACGGCTGTTAACTAACGACCGTTATCTTTAACATTTAAAAAAAATTGTATGCACTTTGTCCTTCATCTCAGCGGTTCATTGCAAATTTAGTCCTCACATAATTTACATAAATGGTCCTTCGTGTTATACATCAATTCCGCAGCAACGCGCGGGTTGCAAAACTAGTTATTACTAGTAATAAACAATTTAAGTGGTGGTGGTATGCATTTTCATTATGAGAGACTTCAACCTTGGACTGGTTTGGCCTATTTTTTCAACTAAAATTTTAAGTTGACTCGGTCAATCCGTACGAGATCACATACAAACCAAGTCAACCTAGTTATAAGTAAATGCGTCAAAATTTCTACCTCTAAAATTTTGCATGTTGAGGTTCATTTCATAAGTTGATATTTGTTGCAGCAATTTGGTGACCGACGGGTTTCCTATGGATGGATACTATGAGGAAGACGGTGAAATCTTTGACGATATGGACATGTGATGTGTAAAACTTAATGTACATACCATGTTAATATCCCTCTAGGAGCTAAATGTTGGTAGTGTACAAAACAATAGAGACCTGACTATTGTATTTAGGCGTTTAACCAGATTTGGTTTAAAGACTTGTTATTGCTTGCTAGTAGGTTATAAGAAGTATGTATATCGAAACGTACCTTGATTGTGTAGCTAGTTGAGTAGGAATGCATGATCTTGTTGCTTCCTCAGTTAGCCATTTGTCTATGGTTAACTTGCTCCAGGCTTAAGAGCAATTTTAATTCAATTTTAAATGCTCGAGTTTGTTCGTCCATTTGGTTTGATTCTTTTATATTGTTGTTTGAAACTTGATATCAAAGGTCATCTGATCTGCATTTGGTGCTTCTAATTCCTTATCTTGTGTTGGGTCTTTTGAGTGTGGCTTTCTTTAATGTGTCCAACATACGTTCTTGCATGATATGCAACTGGACTTTTCAACGAAAAGGTGTGTATAAACGCATGTTAGGAGTTGGTTTATAAACAATAAAAGTGGAAATGATATGATAATAGAAGGCAGAAATAGAATAAGTAAAAAAACAAACTCTTGTGCTTGTTTCACTTTGTATGCCTAAACAACTCTTTTTACACAATAATCAGATTTGTTAGACTTGGGACTGACCTATGATAATAGTCTTCTTTGAGTGTCGGTTCATTATCTCACTTATTGAGATCCTCTGAAGTTTAATATGAACATGACGGGTCATGTTTGTGTTGTTGTGAGAAAGGAAAAATATGTGAGCCCTTTAATATGCCATTTTTATTTTACTTAAATTTAAAATCTTACTCAAAATAACACTAACATTACTTATCATGTTTAAATGAAACTCGAGAATATCTTAATCCATAATCTCACTCTCTTCTTCCTACAATACTAGACTGCGGTCACCTTGGCTCAAGACAATGATCAACTCTATTAATGAGGTTTATATATTCTCACCTCTTCTTCCCCACAATACTAATAAAAAGAAAAAAGATTTAGCAAAATTTGATACGCCCTATTTGCAGGCTGTAAATTAAAGGTGTATCATTTTGAAGTTGTTATGCATGGATTTTTCATTAAAGGGTAAGCATGATCAGGATTCTGATTCTTCTGATGATGAGGGTAACGCCTAATTTGGAGAAGCCTTGGTGGTAGTCGAAAATGATGAGATGACTGAATTGGTAATTGGGTCTTATCATAACAGGACATGAACTATCAACTATTAGAAGGAGATGGAAAGTGAATATACAGTTGCATGATGGTTCAAGCTTTATACCGAAATATGTCAGGTATGTTCGAGGTTAAGTATGAGCTTGATTTCATTGGGTACTCTTGAAAAATAGGGTTGCATTGTGAAGATGCAAATGGGTGGAGTCAAGGTAATCAAAGGTTGTCGGGTTATGATGACTAGGATTAGGAGAAAGAACTACGTGTATACTACGAAAGCAAAAGTGATGACTTTTGGTGTACACAAACATGGATATTTAAAACAAGTTGGATTCAAGCAACTTAGAAATAAACAATTTGGGTTCAAACAACTTGGTCCTGATGTTAAAACCGGAATTCGTGGAGTACAAGTTGAAAAACAGGTGGAACTGCAGGGAGCTCAGGAAAAATTGTGAAGCTAAAGTTGTTCAGGATAGTAACGATGATAATGTAGTGGCTCAAAGACAGTTGGATGAAAAGCAACTTGAAGAAAAAAACAAACAGAGATTGCTTGGTAAATGAGCAGGAAAAGGTACATCTTGGTATAAAGGTGAGTGTAGACATTATACTAACTGGAGTACCTGGTCAAGAGGGTGTAGAGGGTAATGCTGTTGAAACAAAGGAAGTGAAGAAATCTAAGAAAGCTAATCTTGGAAAATTATTGAAGTACAATGCCTGGTCGACAAGGCGGTCCCCTCTTCAAGGTTCCAATACGAAGAAAAGATCTCGAGTATCGGTTATGTTTAAGTGTTACTCCTAAGGTGGAAATTGTAGGATATTAGGAGTAAATTTAAGCATAGGTTAGGGGTTTAAGTGTACGTTGTAATATAGACTTGAACTAAGACTCGTTTACTTGCCTTAGAAGTCAAGTAAAGGCCATATACTAGTTGTTCCTGAAGGGGTCAGTTGGGGTTATGCCCCCGCAACCCCCACCCCAATCTCTATAAATAGATGAGAGGAGGGATGCTAGTTTTTAGCATTCCTCTTGTCTAGATGTAAGCCTTTACTGTATTTGTTATTAATAAAGGGGGTTCGAGGGTATATTGTAACATCCCTCCTTACCTGACTATAATATTGTCCGCTTTGCGCGCAGTCTCACGGCTTTACTTGTATGGCCCTTGCTTTTATAGCCCTCATGTGAGATTTCCCGGTAGGTCACCCATACCGGTGCTACTATCACATGAGCACATGAGCACGCTTAACTGCACAGTTCCTAAGAACTTCGCTCGCAGTAAACCACAAAACGTATTGTGTTTGATAAGGCGAATGTGTTTTTTTTTTTTTTTTTTTTTTTTTTAAGTTTATTTTATTTTATTTTATACCCAGCATCTCTCCAGGCCTTTGTTGATGTAAGATTTGCCTAGGATATCTATCTATGTATTCTAATAAAATAGAGTTTTGTACCACCCATTAAAGCAGCCTTTGCAATTATGATGCTGGCGTGTCTCGATGGAGAGGGCATAGATATTTTTGGAGAGTACAAGCCTACTTCACCTACACAATAAAACTTCTTCAATACGGTTTTCTCACAAATCAAAAACCTGTTACAAATCACTAATTAATGTCAATTCAAACAATCAATGTCAATGCATTCAAAATCATTAAATCGGCAGTTTCGAATCCTCATTTAATGTCAATGCATTCAAAAACTCATCCAAAAATAACCTCCGATTTGGTCTTTACATCTTTGATCCAACCATATCATCAACGCTGAATCAAAGTAACATACAAAGCTCTTTGGTATTGACATTAGTTTTCCAATGATTTCTATGCTGTCAACATGGAAGAATTGGTAAGTAACGATCTAATTATAATTTATTTAGGGTTCCGAATTATTAGTTCCATATTACAATTATTCTGTTTTGATTCAATTTAAAGATATTTTCATTGATTATGTTCAATTTAAATGTGTTTCACCAGAACCCTAGAAAAAAATTAGGGAAAATCACATTGCTGAATTACATTTTACAATTTGCCTGTTACGTGTATTCAGCTTTTGGATTTAATTTTTAAATATTATACAATTTTTTTCCAAATAAAACACGGGAAATGTAATTCATGTGTTATGTGGATTTACTTTTGTGATTAGTTTGTTCAGATTTATTCTTATACAGGATTACTTTTTTAATTGTTTTAATTTTTGGAAATTAATTAGGGGTTATATGTAGAAATAAATTGAGGGTTAGATTAATGGTGATGACTAAAAAAATTTTATGGTGTAATTTTGATTTCAGTGTTTCATGTTGTTGATTAATTGGTATGTGGGATTTAATATTGTAATTGTTGATGTAGTGTGGAAAAATGCATGTGGCTGTGGTTCCGGAGTTGGTTATGAAGAAGCAGAAGATAAGTGAGGAATGGGCTGTGACTAATAAGGTCGATATAAAGCCTACTTGCAGGAAGTTGCTTTTCAATAGGGCTAAGCTGAGGAGTATCAAGCCCAGGTCAGATTGTTTTTAGCCGTTTTTGGAATATGGTTTATGGTTTTGAGTATTAGCTAATGTGGGTTGATTTTGTTATGCACATGAATTGATTCAGTTGAAATGTGAGGCGATATTAAAAGGTGGGTTTTATGTCAACCCTGAAGCTAAGATGTTGTTCATCATTAGGATCCGTGGGTATGACTCCTTACTCTTATTGTTTGTCGTAATTTTTTATCTTAAAATTCATTGCACTGCTTTAGTTTTGAAATGCTGACAAAGTCATATTGTTATTTATTTTTATATTTTTTGATGTTTAGTATCAATGACATGGAGCCAAAATCAAAGAAGATCTTGCAGCTCTTGCGTTTGAGACAGGTAATTTCCAGTTGATCCATTCTAGGACCCTATTACTTTTTAGCGTGGTGATTGATGAGATGGTGTTAACCCTATTAATCCATTCTAGGACCCTATTACTCATCACTTACTCATCACAAATTTGTTGTTTTTAGTGAGCATTTTTAGTATAGCCCATCTGTGTTTCTAATCAAGATTAAAAATGAGTTCTAATCTTCTTAAAATCTTGCTGTTAAATGATGAGAGGTTGTCACTGCTGCTCCTGACACAAACAAACAAGGAGGTAATAACTTGCAACTTTCTTAATCCTTTATTTCTCGGAGTCATAGTCTATGGTTTATGGGTCATTGATAGGCTTCTAAAGTTGCTAATAGTTTTTGGATCACTGATCCTGATGGTTATAGGTCAGTGATGTATATTGAGCTGTTTTATGTAATCCTGTTTGACACACAAAATAAGAAATAAACTAAAGAGTTTTTGACGATAGTTTTTTATTTTTTTTTTCACGACCCATTAAGATTTAGTAAGTTGGTGAAGTACACATCTGGAAAATGTCAGGGTTGGTTCTGCAAAATTATCAAGGTGATGAGGCGAAAAATGATCCCTTTTTAGGGGGTCATTTAAGCCCAGAATTGAATTTATTTGATCAAATATTGCCCTAAATCGTTCCTTTTGTGATTTTAGGTACTTTTGGAGTGAATTCTAGAAAAGGAAGCATTTTGAATGTTTTTGGAGCATAAAAGTGAAGAAAACGGCAAAATCTTAATTTTCCTTGCTGGGAACAGTACCTGACGGCGTCACAAGCTTCTTCATGACGGCGTCAAGAGGAAAACAAGAGGTGAAGAGGATAGAGTCCATGATGGTCCAGAATGTTTTTGCACTAAGGCATGACGGCGTCACCATAGGCCATCATGGCCCCATTACTCATGACGGCCCAGAGGAAAACTACTCTTGACGGTGTCAGATTTGGATCTAGGTAATCCGATTTTATTATGGGCGGTGGGTTGACGGCGTCAGAACTTTCTTCTTGACGCCGTCACATTGGAAAATCTGTATATACTTTTGTAATTTTCATTCATTAGGGAGGACAATTTTAGGGACGACTTGGAGAAAACCTAGCACGATTTTATCAGTATTTTCAAGGGTTTTCATCCCTTGAAACCTTTCATGTTCAATTAAGATAAGTATCATTTCAATTCATTCAATATGTCTATGTGTTGTTTGAATATATCTCAAGCTTGTCTTGATTTTAACATGCTAGGCTAGATCTCTTGTGTGTTTGCTTAGATGTAGTGAAACCTAGATGTTGATTATAGGTTGATTGCTTGTTTATAGTTGTTACGAATGAATGATTTCGATGTTAGGCTTAAGAAAATTGGCAGACTTCCATAGGGTAACTTGCTTGAACGTCTTAAGAAGCATGAACCAATGCTTACTAGGTTTTTATGGTTGTATTTAATGTATGAGCGAATTCTAGTGATCCCATGTTAGGAGCTTCTTGCAGGCTCGACATAGGAGTGAAGTAGGAGCTTATAGAGTTGGGGAAGTACGTACGCCACCCCACGATTGGTATTAAGGAATATAACCCGTCATCCATGCAACTGTAACAAACTATCAACCTGTAAAAGATATCTAGGGAGTAATGAAATCTAAGTAAACACAATTTTCCCATTTATTGTTCACACCACATTAGTAATTAGCTTTATTTACATTTTTGTCATTTTATTTTGATTGCATCTTTTGTTATTGGGTTAGTTGACTAGCAACTAATTCCGCCCACTCTTCCAAAACCCGAGATTTTAATTGCTTTTATAAAAATATAAAAATACAAAAAGAATCATCCCTCACCTCTAGACCTAGTTTTTAGGCTTTCTAATCCTAGCGACACTATTCCTGAGTTGAACGGTCAATCCCCCGGTACTTGTCAATATACTATACTACAACGATCAGGTACACTGCCTGGTGGGGGTTGTAAGCTTCTCGAGATCCCTCGAGAGGTAAAGCCTGGTGCAATTCCCACGCATCAAGTTTTTGGCGCCGCAGCCCGGGGAATATTTATTGTCTAGGTTAGGATTTCTTTTTATTTGGTCTACTTGCTAGATTCCTTTCTAGTAAGATTTTATTTTTATTTTTAGGTTTTCTTTAGTCTATCTTATTTCTTCGTGCCTTTGTTCGTAATTTTTACCATCCGACATCATGGAAGGTGGTAACATCTTTGAACCCATCAACCACCGCAACAAAACCACCAACAAAACCCACCACTAGCAAACCAACCTCTTAGGCCTCGAACTTTAGGAGAGTAT
The DNA here is from genome assembly GCA_030686995.1 of Artemisia argyi. Taxonomy (NCBI): domain Eukaryota; kingdom Viridiplantae; phylum Streptophyta; class Magnoliopsida; order Asterales; family Asteraceae; genus Artemisia; species Artemisia argyi. The sequence goes on from JARVZY010001419.1 coordinate 85,956, forward strand.
TCCCGTCCTAGCCACCAAGGCTATCGAAACACTATTGAGCTCACTCAAGGAGCCAATGTGTCTCCCTTGCGATCTGACACCATCCGGTTGGTGCAAAGCGGATGTGCATTCCATGGACTTCGTTCCGAAGATCCTAATCAACATCTCAAGGACTTCCTTAAAATAGTAGATTCTATAGACCTTGATGTTACAACTAGAGAGTCGACCCGATTACGCCTATTCCAATTCTCTCTACGTGATCAAGCTAGTCAATGGCTTGAACGTTCACCCGCGGGATCCATCACCTCATGGGATGATCTCACCACTCGTTTCCTTTCTCAATTTTTCCCACCGTGGAAAACTGCTATGCTTAGAAATGATATCTTGATGTTCCAACAACGTCAAGGTGAAACTTTCTACGAAGCATGGACTCGATTCAAGGGTCTACTCCAAAAATTCCCTCATCAAGGTATAAATCTTTGGTTATTAGTTCAAATCTTCTATGACCATGTCGACTATCATACCAAACGTACCATCGATCGAGCAGCCGGAGGTAGATTGCGTGATAGGAACGCCAAGGAATCTTGGGCAATTATTGACGAACTTGCCGCCGATAATCAAGAATTATGGGAATTTAATCACACTATAAAAGCGGTCATCAACGCAATCTCGACACCTGGAGGGACTAATCAAATCTCCGATGAACTCCTTTGCAAACTTGAGGCAAATGTTGACTATTTCGAGGAAAGGTAAAAGAGACCTTTAAGTCCTAGACGGGCTGCTGTCAATTCTGTCTTGAAAATGACCTCAACACCGTTATCAGAGTCACCTTCTAGAGAGAATGTTGAGACCTTTCAAAATTATGCCCCACCTTATTCTCCTCCTGAAAAACTTAGCCCGGAATTTGAAGCTCGAATGAGAGAATATATGGCAACCCATTCTGAGCGGGTTGCTAGATTCGAGGAAGCAATTTATAAACAAAAGGAGGAGATGCAAGAGAAAATGAATGAGAAGATGAGCCTAGTGGAGGAGTATGCAAACCAGAAAACCCCTGAAAGGATGTTACTGAGGAATGAAAGCGCCACCCCCACTACCCGGTTTGTTAATTCCATCACAATTGTCCACACGGATAATGAGAATGTAGAAACCCCAAGTGAAAAAACCACCGAAGAACCACCAAAATCCCAATCCTTGAGTTACTACCTGAAACATGATATAAACGAAAACACCATAACAAATTGGATAAAGGGTTACGGGCGTAACGAATCTTCCAAATAGAGTTCAGAGAAGGAGGAAGAGGGAAAAGATGAGTATGATACATTACCTGGGGGACCGATATTTGAGAAACTACTGGTACAAAAATTAGCTACTAAGCAGATGGCGTGTGGGAACTTTGAGATACCAGCCAGCATCGGGAATTTGAAATGTCTAAACACTTTCGCCGACCAAGGATCGGAAGTAAATCTTATGCCCCTAACTATCTACACCCAACTAACATAAAAAATGCCAGCCACCACTCGTGTTAGGCTATCCTTCGCTGGACTCTCTTATGTGTACCCCCTGGGAATCGCAGAAGATGTGCTGGTCAATGTCGCAGGATTCATGTATCCCGTTGATTTCATGATCATCGATGATAAAGGAGGTAGATGCATGCCAATAATCCTTGAGGCACCATTCCTTACCACCACAAGAGCTGTCATTAGGTATGAAAATGGGAAAATTGAGCTTAAATCTGGAAAAAGAAATATTAGCTTTCCCATGACCCCGCGATAAACACAAGAAAGCTTGATGGGGAGAAAGCTCAAAAACAACATTGACATAGCACCTATTCGTGTTCCGGAAAAGATTCTCGTATGGGAGGCAAGAATCAAAAGTTACAAAGAAACTAAACATGAAGGAAACAAAAGCAAAAGCAAAAGCAAAAGCAAAAGCAAAAGCAAAAGCAAAAGCAACGTAGTTCATGTCGATTTTTGAACATAGTCAACCAACGATGAATCATGTACCATTCGCGAAAGGGGACCTAGTACTCTTAAGACACTTGGAGATAACAATACCTCCCGATAAACCGAGTCCCTGGTGGTATGGGCCTTTCACAATTGAAGGCATAAGCCAAGATGGGATAACTAACCTGAGCAGTAAAGGAGGAGGAGAGGTGACTGCGAGTATCGATCGATTGAAACACCACCACCACGATAGTAATGATCGCAATTATATGGGGTACATCATCTCGAGAGATGAGGTCACGTAGTATCCCATGACCTTGAGTCTAGCTACAAGACTCGTAAATAAAGAAAAGCGCTTCTTGGGAGGCAACCCATGCTTTGTTTGATTTTTAATTGTTTGATTGTTATTTGTTTCCGTATACATGCTTTATTTTTATTGTTGGTAGATCATGTTTCAAAAATAAAATGGTGAAAATACTTTATTTTGTCGTTTGACTTTGTGTTAACTTCATCCAAAGGTATTTCGCAAAAGATAAGTGTAAGGGGAAACCCCAAATATGTTTTTAAGAAACAAAGTTGATCATAATTCTCCACAATATTAAATGGACATGTATATTCGTATTTGTTAGAGTCAAATGCTTGTATCGAGTCATGATGATGTTTTGCAGGATTTTCCAGGAAGTAGGACATAAGTTTTTCTAGAAATTTTCCGGAAGCTTAACGTAAAGATTTCTGCAGATCACTTCTGACGGCGTCTGGAATTAATTCCTGACGGCGTCATGTGTAAAATTCTAGAAATTAACCTAGTTTTGTTTTTCTAACGGAGTCTTAGAGTTTTTGTTAATTCTTTAGTTTTATAAACTCCAGGAAATCTGCAAACATTCATTCCACAAGCATTATATCTTACATTATTTTCTATGATTTGTTAGTATATATAGATTGCCGCCGATTTTACGCGAGGTTGCCTTGTTTGTTTTCTTAGGTTTAACAGGTTATGTATGATAAGAAGATGATTTATATTCTGTAAGGGAAGCTTTGATTGTTCATTTTCTTGGAGGAAGATCTAACCTTGTTACCACACTATCCACACCGAACGAATCAGGGGAGTATTTGATTTCATTCTTTTACCTATTTCACTTTTACATTCTTTAATTGAACATTGGGGACAATGTTCATCCAAAGTGTAAGGGGAGGGTAAATGATGATACCTTATAGGATACACTTTCACTTGAGTTTGTTTGTTTGATGGTAGGTGTGTAATAAAACTATGAGAAATACTTGTTAGTGTAATTTTAACGCCAAATTTAAAATTTTTTACAACATTTAGGAGTGAAACTTTAGCCTTAGAAAGCGTCTCATGGATAGGAGTCGTATGACTAGCACGAAACCGTACCATTCAGAAAATTTTTTCACCCAAATATGTGAGGTTCGCCTTTAGATTTGATAGGAAAAGCATTCACCTTTAGTGCTTATGAGTGTACCGGTAGCATTTAGATTCTAGAACTTGCGTTAGTGATGCATCCCGAGACCGCTAGTGAGACTACATTCATGTAGTAGGATTTACTACATGATAAGAGGCATTAGGATCACCCTTGTGTTAAATCCGTATCATAATTACTTGACCATTTAAATCATATTACTTGGCTAGTTAAGTCAACTAATTTTTCCCACACCTTAGCGTTGTACTCATTTTTAGTACACGAAACCCCTAGTACACCCCTCCGAGCCTATCTTTTCGTTTCTAACTTTAAGCATCTTACTTAAAGGAAGAATTTGTTACAACCCACTTAAATGTACACCCAAATCGCCTTAGCCTTCCGTGTATGCACTCATCTTTAGTGCATTATTGTTACATGTTTAAACCCTTAGTTAATTATCTAATTGATTACATGGTTGCTAAGTCGAGTCATATCCTTGTACATATTGTTTTGGGACGATTGTGACTCATGGGTAAAGTACTCGTGTTGTGTAGTAACGGGGAAGAACATCATTTGTTACCCCCATATGTGCGTTAATCTTAAAAGTACTCCAAGTGTTTTGATTATCTTAATTCGAGTCATTATATTAGTTTATTGTAAAGTATGTAAAAATTCAAGTGTAAGGGGAATGTTCGTTCCCTATGATGTATTATTTTGGATGGTAGGGTAAAAGTGTATATAAAAAAAAAAAATCGAAAAAATTAAGAAAAAGGAAAGAGAAAAAACATACGGACTACCATCCCGTTTCATTCTATGTTTATTTTATAACTTTGTTATTTTTCATTTATTAGCTTAAGTCGAGTCTAGTCTTGGCTTAGCAACGCCATATTGTACATGTAATTAACCAAGATGATTAACTCGCCACCAGTAAAGATTACCTATATCTAACAAAACCGTGTATTCCATATCCCTACACCTAACGTTATAACCCTTTAAAAGACCTCTTTGATAATTTATCCTAGGTGCTTACGCCATGTGGTGGAGGTTTGATCCTTTCCCAAGCCTATGGTAATCTATTTTTCTATGACAGGTAGTGAGAGATGTTTTCCATTTCCATATTATAATATATACTTTATTACACCCGAGAGATGTGAGTATCTAAACACTATTTGTGAGGTGCTAGTGTATGACCTCCGTGCTTGTCTTTGGTCTTTAGTGGAAGGATTGTTTGTTGTAATTACTTTTATATTAGTGTTAAATGACCGCTAATTTTTATTTAGATTAGAATAAAAGCGCATTTGCTTGAGGACAAGCGAATCTCAAGTGTAAGGGTATATGATGAGGCGAAAAATGATCCGTTTTTAGGGGGTCATTTAAGCCCAGAATTGAATTTATTTGATCAAATATTGCCCTAAATCGTTCCTTTTGTGATTTTAGGTACTTTTGGAGTGAATTCTGGAAAAGGAAGCATTTTGGACATTTTTGGAGCATAAAAGTGAAGAAAACATCAAAGTCTTAATTTTCCTTGCTGGGAACAGTACCTGACGGCGTCACAAGCTTCTTCATGATGACGTCAAGAGGAAAACAAGAGGTGAAGAGGATAGAGTCCGTGACGGTCCAGAATGTTTTTGCACTAGGGCATGACGGCGTCACCATAGGCCGTCATGGCCCCATTACTCATGACGGCCCAGAGGAAAACTACTCTTGTCAGATTTGGATTTAGGAAATCCGATTTTATTATGGGCGGCGGGTTGACGACGTCAGAACTTTCTTCTTGACGCCATCACACTGGAAAATCTATATATACTTTTGTAATTTTCATTCATTAGGGAGGACAATTTTAGGGACGACTTGGAGAAAACCTAGCACGATTTTATAGTATTTTCAAGGGTTTTCACCCCTTGAAACCTTTCATGTTCAATTAAGATAAATATCCTTTCAATTCATTCAATATGTCTATGTGTCGTTTGAATATATCTCACGCTTTTCTTGATTTTAACATGCTAGGCTAGATCTCTTGTGTGTTTGCTTAGATGTAGTGAAACCTAGATGTTGATTATAGATTGATTGCTTGTTTATAGTTGTTACGGATGAATGATTTTGATGTTAGGCTTAAGAAAACTGGCAGACTTCCATAGGGTAACTTGCTTGAACGTCTTAAGAAGCATGAACCAATGTGTACTAGGTTTTTATGGTTGTATTTAATGCATGAGCGAATTCTAGTGATCCCATGTTAGGAGCTTCTTGCAGGCTCGACATAGGAGTGAAGTAGGAGCTTATAGAGTTGGGGAAGTACGTACGCCACCCCACGATTGGTATTAAGGAATATAACCCGTCATCCACGCAACTGTAACAAACTATCAACCTGTAAAAGATATCTAGGGAGTAATGAAATCTAACTAAACACAATTTTCCCATTTATTGGTAACACCACATTAGTAATTAGCTTTATTTACTTTTTTGTCATTTTATTTTGATTGCATCTTTAGTTATTGGGTTAGTTGACTAGCAACTAATTCCGCCCACTCTTCCAAAACCCGAGATTTTAATTGCTTTTATAAAAATATAAAAATACAAAAGGAATAATTCCTCACCTCTAGACCTAGTTTTTAGGCTTTCTAATCCTAGCGATACTATTCCTGAGTTGAACGATCAATCCCCCGGTACTTATCATTATACTATACTACAACGATCAGGTACACTGCCTGGTGGGGGTTGTAAGCTTCTCGAGATCCCTCGAGAGGTAAAGCCGGTGCAATTCCCATGCATCACAAGGATAGCCAAATAATTCATATTGAGTTTCATACTTGAATAAGTACTAAAGCCCATAACAGTAAAATAGTTTGTTTGTATGCAGGCATTTCAATTAAAAAAGATGTTATAGGGTCTCCAAATGAAAAGTTCACATAGCATAAATCCAAAAAAGCTATCTGTTTTTTTTATAAAACGTCTATCTAAGTTTAACGAATTTACACTTCTAAACTTTTTACACTACTATTTATAATTTTTGTGGCAGGGCAGCTGATGCATGTACTTCTTCTAGTCATTTAACTAGCTTTTGTGAAGATGTGAAATGTCTTCTGAATGAGAAATGTAATACCACTAATTTTTAAGGCATATCTCACACAAGCAAAAACAGGGAGTATTTTTTTACGATGATGATTATTTATGCTTTATAATTACGACTTTTGTTATATGACAATTGGTTATTCACTAGATGGAGTGTGAGGACTGTTTAGCATTTGCTTTAAGCTTCAGAGGGGACTAGTGTTGCTAATTGTCGTATCAAGATTGTTAGCTCTGATCACAATGACACGTCTGCTGAGGTATGATCATTTTGGCATTGTGCTAAAAAAGTAATTATATATTTGATAGGAAAAACTGTATAACAGAACATGGTTAGATATTGTTTGGATGTGCATTTAAATACTTGGATAATCTGGTTCAGTGTTTCGTAGTAACACAGTGTTGGTGGTTAAACCTGATTCAATATGACCCGTTTGACGTGAGTGAAATAAAGTGTGTATACAAATGGTGTAAATGAATGAAAACTTATCCTAAAGTGCTGATTTTATTGTAGTTCATAGTATGTATTTTATAGCTAAGATTATAACTATAGGTTGATGATGATTGATATTAGTTTATAACTTTATATTATGCATATAACATTTGTGTATCTATCTATAGATGTAATGGAAAAGTGGGATGGTCAATGGATTTGGATTGAAATGGTCCATAATTCCATATCATTAAACATAAGACTTCAGAAATATGATTAGTAACAACATATTCATTGAATGAAGGTTGGCATAACACAAGGAGATCACGAAGGGAAATGAGTGATTGTTTATTCAGTTACACCAGGTTCAAATGAAGTGGTATACTGGGCTGAGAATAGTGAGACCAAATACAACTCAATGGGAACCATTGTCACTTACAAGTACTACAATTACAATTCGACTTACATTCATCACTGCACCAACCGAACAAAAGCCAATAGCAATTCAAATTCTACAACATAACTGAATTTTTGGTTAAAAAATTTATTTTAAATAATAAATTTGATATTTTCTACATTTATTGCAGATGGAGCGGGCCACAACCTCGAAGCTGGCTAGATCAAAAACTCGTAATGCAGAAGAAGATTTTTACCAAAATGTATGAGCTCGGTATGACTCCAGTCTTCAGGTACACCGCTATACTGTATTACCATAATATGGAGTACTAAACTATATTCTAATGTTTGGATAATTGAAACTTGGTTTTATGATATAATGTAGTTTAGAGGTATTTTGAGTAGTTTTCAATATTTATTGAAATATGAACATATATGATGTTGTATTCTATGTGGGTATGGAATGTGCCTGTATTTGGTCTTATTTTTCGTATGACAATTATAAATGGATGACTAATGCCAACCTTCGTTAAATGGGTGCATAAATGAAAGATTTCAAAGAAGATGTTAGAAGAAGAAGATCAAGCTCTTTATTAACGGTTATATCATGGAAAAGATATTAGAAGAAGATCAAGCTCTTTATTAACGGTTATATCATGGAAAATGTAACACCCCCAAAATATCGCAGCGGAAGACTGTGTCATAGGGGTGCTACTTCATAATACAAAGTACAAGGTATAGAAAACGAACTCTAAATGAGACGTTTTGAAAAGTTACCATTCGATTAATAAATTCCGAGTTACAAACTTGAGTTCTATAATACAATACATAAGAGTTTTAAAACATATCGAATGGTAAAGATAAAAGCATAAGTCTTCAAAACATGCCAAGCGACTCTATGCTCCATGCAACAGCTTATCACCTAACAGACCTGAGACAAACATGCTAAAGTGTCAACACAATGGTTGGTGAGTTCATAGAGTTTGTCTTAAAACAGTTGAAAAGTCTTTAAAGAATATTCGCACAGAAAAGGCATCGTGAATCCACTCAGTTGCAAGTCCCGCCCATAACAACACTTGCAACCTGTGTGTTCACAACCCACTGCTAAAGTATATCATGATTTCAATATATGTGTATACGATATATGCACGCTTAATGTAAAGTATTACTGCCTACTGAACCTCTTGACAAGAATAAGCACAAATGCTTCAAAGAATAAGCACAAATGCTTCAAAGCTGGATTATATTCACCCAAGGCCAGGAATATATGGCAATGGTGGGGGCGTCAGCCTGATAGTACTATCAATACCTCTCCATCGGCTCCATCCAAGAGTTAAACAGTAGTTAAAGAATATAGCGCATAGATTAGGTTTAACACATTAAGGCACATATTGTAATAAAACTACACATCATGTTTAAGAGTATAAAAGTATAGCATAGCATATGAGTAAAATTGTCTTTAGTGAAAGAGAAAGCAAGTAGTTTAAGCATGTATCTCCCCAAAAGAGTTTAAAACAAGTATGAAAAGAGTAAGGGCTATGACTCACCTTAAGCTTAAGTGATGTGAAATGAAAGTGGTAGTCGAATCGCGAAAGTCACTAAGAGCAGCCTATAATAGAACGTTGCGACTTAGGTTTGGAGTAACGTCTAAGAATACGAAGAATTGCCTGTATATGTCTTGCATAATGTTCATGATGTAGTACTTAGTATATAGTGTAAGTCTTTGAATATAAATGGTTTATGAAACATGTATAGGTTGTATATCTCTTACTACCGTTCGGGCCGACATAATTCAGAAGTCATGGAGTAAACGTTCGAGGAGCCAGGACACTTTAATTCTTAAATCCACAACTCATCTCGACGGCTTACTTAATGAACTCCTCACATGAGGCTCCCTACTATTGTAGTATTCGATAACATATATATAAGTTTTGATCTTTAAAAGTTATATGGTCTTTAGCCGTGGCTTTGCCATGACCTTGGTCATTGTTACCATGGTCTTGAGACTCAACCTTGGCTTTAGCCATGGTTGTGGTCTTGGCTTTAGGTCATTAGACCTCTTGGTCTTAGTAAATCATAACTATTATATAGTGACTTTAGTCTAAAAATGGGCTGTTAAGAATTTGGAGAAAATTATCACTCGGAAAGCGTTTTCAGGGCTCGAGCTTTTTTGTTCCTGAACGAAAATGTCGTTCCGGACAAATTTCGTATTTTAACTTTTTGATGAATCGGACCAGAAGGGTGACTTTCAAAATGGCAGAATGCAAAACAGTAGGTATCGGCAGTTTCGGCGTTTTGGTTTTGCTAACTTCAAATGGTCATAACTTTTGACTCGGGTACTCGTTTTGGGTGATTCAAATTGCTATGTTTTCCTTGTTAAGTCCTATTTAACAGTAAGTAAGTGTCCAATATCATAGTTGTACTATTTTGGTCGTGGTTCTCCATAAAAGTCACTAGTTTACTTGTTTAAATATCATAAGTTAACATATATATACCATAACTTGTTTTACTAGTTTTTATACATCATGAACATAATACAAAGACCATATATAGCATGAAAGACACATAATAAGCATGAAAATGATATTGAGCAAGAAAGTGTAATAGGGTTTGCTTACAACTTTTGGCTTTCTAAAGAAAGGAAGTCAAGTATGAAACTAGGACACTAAACCTATGCTTGTAAACCCTTCACCACAACTCTTGTAACCCTTACTAGCCTTGATCTAACCCTTGTGAAAACCATTTAACTTCAGCCCTAGTAACCTTGTGTAGCTCCTAATTCAACCACGGAATCACCAAACAAATTTAAGAACTAGGTAGAGAATACTAAGACCTTGAACTTTGTAGTGTAATTTGTATATTGAAGATCAAAGGATCATGGTGCTAGGATTTAATAGTGTGGCATTTTGGTGGTGAAGAAAGGAAGACATGAGCTTGCTATTTATACTATGAAGAGGAGGTTAGGAAATAACTAGGAAAGTTACATAAACTTGGTGACCAAGTTGTAAATAAGTATTGATCTAATGGCTAAAGTCATGAGATCATGCCACAAGTGTGAATCCCCCCCCACTATATGGCGGTTCATATGGCTTGGGGAGCAAGTGTGGACATTTAATGATATTATCTAAGCTTATGTAACTAGTTTTGACTCCGTAAATTGCTAACCGTAAGTTGTTAAGTCACGAAACGTAAAACCGAGTATCCTAAAAATATGAAACTTGAAAGTATGGTTAAACATGTCAATATACTCCATAATAAAATATAAAATGAGTGGTAGGTTCTATTGGGTTGCTCAAACCCTGCTAAAACTGGAAACACGGGTCTAAAACGCGTAATACGTAAAACGTACGAAAGTTGCGTAAAATTGAGAAAAGTAAAATGTAACTTTTCTAATAGGATACTAATGACTTAAAATGACTTATAATGTTTAGGCTGGGCTCAGTCTAGTGTCGGTTGGTATTAAATGTCTTTTAGACATAAAACCGTAAGCCTAAAAATCAAGGAATGACTTATAAAATCAAGGAATGATTTTTGGTCAAAGGAGGAGGGAAAAATATGTTGACTTTTTCTAATAAGTTGAAAACTCAAATCATCTTAGAAACGCGGTGCAGGTATAGGCTAAGGTTACGGCTGAGTAAAAACGCTTAAAAACTGAAAATTCCAGTTTTTCACGGCCGAGGCTTATTTTGGTCATGTTTTTCACAGTCATGATTAATTCTCAAATAAATCATGAGTGTGTCAAACATTTTTCTTATGCGGGGTCACTTAACGCGGTCGAGTTTCATTGTGCGTAGAATTTTTGAATGACGTTTTACCCTAAAACGTGTAATTCCTTAATAACTTTCACGAAAATGATCTGACGAGTGTCAAACTTTTAATTTGCCATGGAAATGATTTATCACTCGAGGCCAAGAAACAAAAATCAAATTTCGGGAGAATTTCAGGAAAATGAATAGTAAAAGTGAATAGTAAAATTTTGTGGGAATAGTAATTAACCTGAAATTGCGAATTGTTACAGTCTCTACCCCTTAAGGAAACTTCGTCCCAAGTTTAGTGTGTCTAGGTCTCTTATCTTAATTGCGGCATAATAAAGCTAGATTTTGAACTAGAATAGAATAATATGGTAGGATAAGGTACGTACCCGTTACACATTGCGGGCTTCTTTAGTACCCAAATAGTATGTTCGACCCCGAGGTAGACTAACATTGTATCCACGGATCTCAGGAACAAGGCCATAGATGTACCTCTCAATCCTTTTGGATTCACGGGTAACCAGATGAGGAACTAGTTTAGCTAGTTCATGAAACCGATCTGTGTAGGTTGCATGACCAGCCCCTACCATAGAGTGATGCCAAAACTCGTCCTCTAGTTTTTGCATTTCATTAACCGGGCAGTACTCTTCCTTCAGTAGGCCCTTAAAGTCGTCCCATGTCATGCCTACAGCTGCTTCTCTACTCCTTGCTTGAATCTGCATGTTCCACCATGTCAATGCCTTTTCTGATAGCAAGCATGCAGAATATTTCACTCTCTGGTGGATTGCACAGTTACTGATATCGATCACTGACTCCATCTTCTCGACCCATTGTGTATATGCCAATACACCTCCTTTACCATTAAACTCAATTGGTTTGCATGACGTAAATTCCTTATACGTACATCCAGTCCTATGGTGGTTGTTGTTGTTGTTGTTGTTGTTGTTATTACCATTCCTTCCTCCATCATTTGTAGCGTCATTTATGCTTCCGTGGTTTCCCGAATTGTTCATGTGATTGCCAACTTGTGTGACTATGGTGGGAAGTAGGTTTTGTAGTTGTTGGGCAATAATGGTGGAGACATCTGGATTTCCACCATCATTACTAGGGTTGCTAGTGTCGTGAGCATCTCCTCTACCTCCACGTCCACCAGTTCTTCCACTATCATTACTAGGGTTACTAGTGTCGTGAGTAGCTCCTCTACCTCCACGACCACCAGTTCTTCCACCTCTTGGTGTTGCACCACTTCGGCTAGTGCTACGAGTTACTCTCTTTGGTGCCATGATATCTACAAGGAGGGACATTTTGTCGACGTCAGATATGAGGTGATATTCCTAGACTACTTAGTCTTAAATCTTGTCAATTTTGAGTCAATCGTTGATTAATGTAAGCATGGTCACATATGTCTACGTGAGTCGTGACGCATTTATAATTATGTTGGCCACCATAATTATAATTGCTTCCTTTCACACGTATACATATTACCAGGCACACATATCTCAACAATTGATACTACATAATTGGGTAGACTTTCTATCATCTGTTCTTAAGTTGTGAAAGGGTAACGTAGTCTGGGTATCTAGAGAAGGTGATATGACGAAATGGACTAGTCGCGCTTGTAGAAGGTTTGAGTGTCGTACTACGACATATGAATCACTTCTAGGTATTAGAATCATATAAAGTAAGTATAAGACAAATCATCAAATCTCTACAGGAAACTAATAACTTTTATTTAACTTAATCTTATGTCTTATCAAACAAGAACTGTCACAAGATTAAGTTAATTAAACAATTATTACTTAGCTCTAAATTTTTGATGACTTGACTATTGTCTGTGGTTTCTCCTAAACAAACAATTAGCAATAAGCATATGCGCATGAAGTGTGTGTAAGGCAAAATAAAGAGGAGAGTCTTAATGTTTATAGCAGTTATAGTCTAGGTAGTATATGCAACCTAGTTCTCTATAACCAAGGCTCTGGTACTAATCTGTAACACCCCCAAAATATCGCAGCGGAAGACTGTGTCATAGGGGTGCTACTTCATAATACAAAGTACAAGGTATAGAAAACGAACTCTAAATGAGACGTTTTGAAAAGTTACCATTCGATTAATAAATTCCGAGTTACAAACTTGAGTTCCATAATACAATACATAAGAGTTTTAAAACATATCGAATGGTAAAGATAAAAGCATAAGTCTTCAAAACATGCCAAGCGACTCTATGCTCCATGCAACAGCTTATCACCTTACAGACCTGAGACAAACATGCTAAAGTGTCAACACAATGGTTGGTGAGTTCATAGAGTTTGTCTTAAAACAGTTGAAAAGTCTTTAAAGAATATTCGCACAGCAAAGGCATCGTGAATCCACTCAGTTGCAAGTCCCGCCCATAACAACACTTGCAACCTGTGTGTTCACAACCCACTGCTAAATTATATCATGATTTCAATATATGTGTATACGATATATGCACGCTTAATGTAAAGTATTACTGCCTACTGAACCTCTTGACAAGAATAAGCACAAATGCTTCAAAGAATAAGCACAAATGCTTCAAAGCTGGATTATATTCACCCAAGGCCAGGAATATATGGCAATGGTGGGGGCGTCAGCCCGATAGTACTATCAATACCTCTCCATCGGCTCCATCCAGGAGTTAAACAGTAGTTAAAGAATATAGCGCATAGATTAGGTTTAACACATTAAGGCACATATTGTAATAAAACTACACATCATGTTTAAGAGTATAAAAGTATAGCATAGCATATGAGTAAAATTGTCTTTAGTGAAAGAGAAAGCAAGTAGTTTAAGCATGTATCTCCCCAAAAGAGTTTAAAACAAGTATGAAAAGAGTAAGGGCTATGACTCACCTTAAGCTTAAGTGATGTGAAATGAAAGTGGTAGTCGAATCGCGAAAGTCACTAAGAGCAGCCTATAATAGAACGTCGCGACTTAGGTTTGGAGTAACGTCTAAGAATACGAAGAATTGCCTGTATATGTCTTGCATAATGTTCATGATGTAGTACTTAGTATATAGTGTAAGTCTTTGAATATAAATGGTTTATGAAACATGTATAGGTTGTATATCTCTTACTACCGTTCGGGCCGACATAATTCAGAAGTCATGGAGTAAACGTTCGAGGAGCCAGGACACTTTAATTCTTAAATCCACAACTCATCTCGACGGCTTACTTAATGAACTCCTCACATGAGGCTCCCTACTATTGTAGTATTCGATAACATATATATAAGTTTTGATCTTTAAAAGTTATATGGTCTTTAGCCGTGGCTTTGCCGCGACCTTGGTCATTGTTACCATGGTCTTGAGACTCAACCTTGGCTTTAGCCATGGTTGTGGTCTTGGCTTTAGGTCATTAGACCTCTTGGTCTTAGTAAATCATAACTATTATATAGTGACTTTGGTCTAAAAATGGGCTGTTAAGAATTTGGAGAAAATTATCACTCGAAAAGCATTTTCAGGGCTCGAGCTTCTTTGTTCCTGAACGAAAATGTCGTTCCGGACAACTTTCATATTTTAACTTTTTGATGAATCGGACCAGAAGGGTGACTTTCAAAATGGCAGAATGCAAAACAGTAGGTATCGGCAGTTTCGGCGTTTTGGTTTTGCTAACTTCAAATGGTCATAACTTTTGACTTGGGTACTCGTTTTGGGTGATTCAAATTGCTATGT
>JARVZY010001420.1:0-28290 GCA_030686995.1 Artemisia argyi
TGCCAAAATTTGCAGTTGCACTTGGTTTGTATGAGGAGAGTGAGATTCAACATAGGTTGTTTGGACCACATTTTGTGAGTTTAGCTAGAGGTAATGATCAATACACGGGTATTGATGAATATTGGAATAGAATTGGTGATCCAACTTGTCTTAGGAGAAATTCTTCTAGGATTAGGAATCCATTGTTGAAGGTTTTACAAAAGTTGATTTCTTGGGGATTGATACATAGGAGCGGTGGACAAGACAAATGTAGTCAACCGGACATATGGGTGATGAAGTTGTTGGAGGAAGACAAGAACGGAAATGTGGCATGGATTATTGCCGAGTATCTTTCTAAAAGAGCACCGGGGATTAAGAAACAAAGTGATGTTTGTGGGTTCATTATGTGACCACGTTGGCTATAAATCTTGGGTATTTTAATGATGATGAGTTGAGGAAGTGTAGAGTGAGATTGGAGAGTGAGATATGGGATGCTTTTAGTTTTGGGAAAGCATTGGACAGGATTAACAAGACTTTGGGACCTTGGATCGAACCAAGTATGGGGGCACAATCCGGAGCTTATGCGGGAGCGCCATCACAACCTCAAATGGGGAGTTTTCTGGGTAATACCCAAAGTGGTTTTGATTCAGGATGGGGTGATTGGAACCGTGAATTAAATGTTATTGAGTGTAGGGATGTTTGGAGATATTCAATGCAAATGAGGAATAATTACAACTATAATTATTCCATGCCTATGATCCAACATTTGGCACAAGATGCCAATTATGAGGTACCTCCCTACAACCCACCAAATGTTCCACCATACCCTTTACTGTATTATCCATATCCTGGACCATACCCCTATCCTTATCCTGGTTATTCACCATTTCCCGAGCCATATCCTCCATACGGTAGACTTCCCGAGTATGGTAGTTTAGGTGTTAATGTGGGTGGACCAAGTTTTAATCCTGGAGGATCGAGTTATGATATTGGAGGTTCGTCGTCAAGAGCTGGAAAGAAGAAGAGACGAGTGGTGGATGAGGACGATGAAGAAGATGTTGATGAGTATGAAGAGGAAAGTGAGGATGAGTTCGTTTGTTCCGATGTGAGTTATTGATGGTGACGTTTGATCACATGGATTATGGTTGGTTTTAAAAACAATTATGTGTCGAACAATTTCTATTTCTATTATCTTTAACTATTTCTAGTAGGATTTATAACTTAATTTTATATTTATTTGGTTTAGATATGTTTTTGTTTGTGTTTGTTTGGTTGTTTCGTATATTTTGCAGTTTTCTTGCAGGAGTTTTATTACGGAAGCATATAGTTGATCAACGTTTGGAGTAGGTAAACTCATTTGCTTATTATGATTAAATATGCATGTTGCGTATTTAACTCCGGTATTTTCTAAATTTTTCCATTTCCTTTACTTTGAAGTTATTTTTTTTATTACATTGAGGACAATGCAAAACTTAAGTGTAGGGGAAGGAAGAAAATAGAAAAATTGCATAATTTTTAAATTCAAGTTTTTAGAGTCGTGAACTTTAGTAACTAGTAGTAGTTCGCCCTTCATATTTTAGTTAAAATAAGGTTGATTTCATGGTATATAATAATGATATTTTTGGAGAATAAATTCAAGTTTTAAAGAGCAATTTGTCTTGGAATTGATAACATTTGCTAGCACAATCTTATAACCTTATTACTTTAAATTGTGAGGATTAGTTTTTTTATGAGAATAGTATTTCTTATACTATTTACATATTTCATGATGAGTGTGCCGGTGGTTGTGTTTATTCTAGAACTTGTACTTGTTATGCATTACGGTTAAAATCATTTTCGAATGATAAGGATATATTCATATGATAAGAGGCAAACTTAGGAATAAAAAAAAATGGCCATGGCAATGTATTCAGCTTCTGTGGAGGAGATTGATGTACTCGTTTGTTTCTTTGAAGACCAACTGACTAGCTTATTACCCAGAAACTAAGCACCCCCAGATGTACTGCGACGAGTATCTTGACATCCAGCATGGTCAACATCAGAATAGGCTGTGAGCGCCATAGAAGTTTCCTTGGGGTACCATAGACCCATGTGGATTGTTCCTTTGAGATACTGAAAGACTCTCTTGACAGCTTCCAGGTGTTTCTTGGTAGGTTTGGATTGATACCGAGCACACATGCAAACTGCAAATACAAGATCCGGTCTGCTAGCAGTAAGATACATTAAGGAACCAATCATGCTTCGATACTTTGTTTGTTCGACAGGGATCCCAACATCATCTTCATCAAGTTTTGATCTTTCAATCATAGGAGTATCAACTGCGTCATAGGAATCGAATCCAAATTTCTTCAAAATTTCATTAGCATACTTGGATTGATTGATGAAGATGCCATTGGGATTTTGAGATATTTGCAAGCCTAGAAAGAAGGACATTTGACCCATCATGGACATCTGGAACTCAGAACTCATCTCTTGGGAAAAACGATCACACTCTTTGGGATCAAAGGAGGCAAATATGATATCATCTACATAGATTTGTACATGAAGAAAGGTTTTGCCCGTTTTTCTTGTAAAAAGTGTAGGATCAACAGCACCTTTGGAAAACTTGTTGGCAAGAAGGAATTTCGACAAGGTGTCGTACCACGCCCTAGGAGCTTGCTTAAGTCCATAAAGAGCCTTCTTCAAGCGATACACATGGTTAGGACGTTCTGGATCCACAAATCCTTCGGGTTGGCTTACATACACCACCTCTTTAAGATCGCCATTTAAGAATGCAGTCTTAATATCCATTTGATAAACCACCATATTCTGACTTGAAGCATTTGCCAGAAATATTCTTATGGCTTCAATTCTAGCAACAGGCGCGAAGGATTCTTCAAAGTCTATACCTTCTTCTTGACGATATCCTTTTGCCACAAGCCTAGCCTTGTTCTTCAATACATCTCCATATTCATCAAGTTTAACTTTAAATATCCATTTGAGAGCAATGATCATAGCACACTCTGGAGGCGGTACTAATTCCCACTCATCAAGTCGATCAAACTCATGAACCTCGTCCACCATAGCAGTGAACCATGAGTGTTTAGACATTGCATCCTTGAAATCTTTTGGCTCAACTTTAGAGAGGACATAATTGAAGAAGCACCACAATGCGTCGGTTGCAAGTTGCTTACGGGTTGATACCGGATGCGAAGGGTTTCCAATAATGTTGTCAATTGGGTGATCATTTGTCCATTTCCTAAGGTGTTCATGAGGTTGAGGATAGGGAACTGAGGTAGCCGTATTAGATTCGTCTGAGGATGTAGCATCATTTGACGATTCAGGAGCAAAGATGTTAACAAACGGCTCATTATCAGGTGGAGCGAAAGGATTTACTTCACACGGATTATCCACAGCCGCTACTCATTGTACAAATGAAGATTGACCATTAGATGTGGTAATTGAATGACTAATGGTGGGGGCTTCAGGATCCCATGACAACGAAGTGGATGGCCCAGCATTATCATCTGGGACATTTGCTACCCCAGCTGGTTGTGGAACGACTGTGGCTTCTGAAGCATCCAGATTTTGAGGTTCAAAGTATTCATCAAACATGGGGTCAAATAGCTTCTTCCAATCTTCACTTGTAGGAGGTACAAAAGGAGTAGCAGGAGTGGGATTCTGTACAAGCCTGGAGCTTATAGGTCCAGGAGACAAAAGGTTAGGTACAGGTCCAGAACTTGATTGTCCAGGAATAGGTTGCTTAGTCAGCTCATCGAAAGTAACATGAATTGTTTCCATTATATCTCTGGTATGTTTGTTGTAGATTCGGTACCCCTTTCGTTCTGGAGAATAGGCAACGAAGAAACCAATGTCGGCCTTGGCCTTGAGTTTCCCAAGGTCTTCACTGTCATTTTTTGGATAGCACAATGCACCAAATACTCGAAGAAATGAAAGATCTGGTTTTCTGCCATGAACCAGTTCATATGGAGTCTTGCAGTGGAGAGGATGTATCAAGGATCGGTTCTTTGTGTAGCATGCTGTTGCAATTGCCTCAGCCCAAAGAAACATAGGAGATTTGGAGAAGATGAGCATAGTCCTTGCAACTTCAACCAGGGTGCGATTACTCCTTTCAACAACTCCATTTTGTTGAGGAGTACGTGGAATGCTCCTTTGATGACTAATGCCGACACCTTCATAAAATTGAGTAAGTTGTTTGTTCACGAACTCTGTTCCATTATCAGTTCGAATGAACCTAACTCTTTTGTTGAGTCGAACTTGCAATTGCTTAATGAGTTTGATGATGATTTCTGGAGTTTCATCTTTTGATCGTAAAAAATTTACCCACGTGAAACGAGAATGATCATCAACAATAACAAGCACATATTTCTTTCCGTTGATACTTTGAATCCTCATTAGTCCACAGAGATCCATGTGAAGAGTATGTAGGACTTCCATGATGGAATTGACAGTTTTGGGTTTATGGGTGTGCTTTTTGCTCTTGCCCAGTTGACATGCGGAACATAAATGATCTTTTTCATACTTAAGTCTGGGCAAGCCTCGAACAAGATCCTTACGTGTGAGTTCATTGATGGTACCGAAGTTCAAATGGTTTAAACGACGATGCCACAACCATGATTTGTTCTTAGAGGCTTTTGAAAGCAAGCAAATTGGAGAGGACCGCAACATGTCTTCAATAGAGATGGTATAAAGGTTAGTACCCCGACTCCCTTTGAGGAGATCTACACCATCTAATTCTCTAACAAAACAGGTGTGCTTTTTTAAAGGTAACTTCATGATCAGAGTCACAGAATTGACCAACAGAAAATAGATTGTGTCCAAGTCCCTCCACGTAGTATACTTTAGATATCACATTGTCTCCAAAGACGTAATCACCATAACCCATTATAGATCCAAAATGGTCGTTCCCAAATCTGACCGTACCAATGAACCTTTCCACGAAATTCTTGAGCCGCGAGCGATCTCCAGTCATATGTTTTGAGCAGCCTGAGTCCAAATACCAAAGGACGATTTGTACGACCTGCATTTGAAACCAGACAATGGTGGATAACTGAAAAAACTGGAGCCCCACAAACAGTTGGGGTCCATTTGGTTAGCACACACAAATATTGGATTATCATATGTCACGGATATATCACTGGAATTTTCACATTTTGATGCACTAGACCTAGGAGTGGTACTAAGTGCTTCTATTGGGAACTTTCTACCAGTAGGTCTCCATTTCTTAGTTGGCACAACTTTGGAGTTAGTGATCCTAGTTAACGGGCACTTTTCTCCTAGGGTAAATTTCCTTCCAGTAGGTCTCCATTGATAACCAACATTAGTGAACACCTTTCCTGTTTTATTACAGACTTGTTTAACCCTTTTAGCACTTGAAACATTCATGACCGGATATTGCATAGTAGATTTTAAGAAGGACACAACACAAGCATCATGATTACCAAAAAATAAACATTCGTTACAAGTCTTACAAATAGCACCAGAATTCGAATTAATTACATCATTGTTAACACAAATGTTTGATTCAACTCGATTCCTTTCATTTATCATAACTTTATTGTTCCTAGAGGATTCTTCTACTTCCTTCATAAGTGCACTCTTAGCCGGCAAAGTCCTATCATTCTTTGTATTATACCTAGGCTGTGACTTGCTAGCTTTAGATACACCGTTTACTCCTGTAGAAGCAATGATGGGAACATTAGTATGCTTAATAGCTACTTGTTTACCGGTGATCATGATGGTGGATTGTGACATGGTTTGGGGATAATCAAATGTGACATGTTTGTTGCCGCTGTTAGAGTGCGACTGATGCGTGGGAATTGCACCAGGCTTTACCTCTCGAGGGATTTCGAGAAGCTTACAACCCCCACCAGGCAGTGTACCTGATCGTTGTAGTATAGTATAGTGACAAGTACCGGGGGATTGATCGTTCAGCTTAGGAATAGTGTCGCTAGGATTAGAAAGCCTAAATACTAGTTCTAAAGGTGAGGGATGATTATTTTTGTGTTTTTATATTTTTTTGGAAAGCAATTAAATATCTCGGGTTTGAAGGATTTGGGCGGAATTAGTTGCTAATCAACTAACCCAATACTAAGATGCAATCAAAATAAAATACTAGAAATGAAAATAAACTAAATTATAGTAAAGTTGTGAGCAGTAAGTGGAGAAAATGTGTTTACTTAGATTTCACTACTCCCTAGACATCTTTTACACGTTAATTACTTGTTATAAATGCATGGATGACGGATCGTATTCCTTAATACCATTCATGGGGTGGCACACTTAACTCCCCAATTCTATGAGCTCTTATCTCCTCCTACACCATGCCCAGCACAACTATAGAGATTGTAAACAGTGGCTCAAGCATTAAATACAACCAATAAAGACCTAGTGCGCGTCGGTTCATGTTTCTTAAGACGTTCAAGCATGTTACCAATTGGAGATCTGCCAGTTTTCTTAAGCCTAACATATAAACCATTCATCCAAAACAAGTATAAACAAGTAATCAACACATAATTAACATCTAGGTTTCATTAGATCTAAGCAAACACAAGATAGATCTAGCCTAGCATGATGGAATTAAGACAAGAACAAGATATAGACAACCAACACATAGACATATTGATTGAATTAAAAGAACACTTATCTCAATTACACATGTAAGGTATCAAGGGCTTGGAACCCTTGAAAAACCTGTAAAATTCGCACCAAAATCGTACTTAGGGTTTCTCCAAAACTTCTCTTTTTTAATGTGAAAAATTAGAAAACTATATATAGGAAAAGAGGTCTGACGGCGTCAAGACAAAGCTTGTGACGCCGTCACCTCGCCGCCAAAACTATTCTCGGACTGCCTTGATCTACATTTGATGCCGTCAAGACTTAATCATTTTCAGGCCGTCATGACTTTTACTCTTGACGCCCTACCTTCATGACGCCGTCAAATCTCTTCTGGATCGTCATGGAATTTTGCTCTTGACGCCGTTAGGGAGTTACTCTTGACGCCGTCACCTACTGTTCCCAGCATGGAAAATTAAGACTTTGGCGTTTTCTTCACTTTTATGCTCCAAAAACGTCCGAATTGCTTCCTTTTCAAGATTTCACTCCCAAAGTACCTAAAATCACAAAAGGAACGATTTAGGGCAATATTTGATCAAATAAATTCGAATTTGGGCTTAAATGACCCCCTAAAAACGGATCATTTTTCGCCTCATCATATACCCTTACACTTGAGATTTGCTTGTCCTCAAGCAAATGCGCTTTTATTCTACTCAAAATACAAGTTAGGGGTCATTTAACACTAATATAAAAGTAATTACAACAAATAATCGTTCCACTAAAGACCAATAGACAAACACGGAGGTCATACACAAGCACCACACAAATAGTGTTTAGATACTCACATCTCTCGGGTGTAATAAAGTGTAAATTACAGTATGGAAATGGAAAACATCTCTTACTACCTGTCATAGCAAAATAGATTACCATAGGCTTGGGAAAGGATCAAACCTCCACCACATGGCGTAAGCACCTAGGATAAACTATCAAAGAGGTCTTTTAAAGGGTTGTAACGTTAGGTGTAGGGATATGAAATACACGGTTTTATTGGATAAAGGAAGTTTTACTGGTGGCGAGTTAACAATCTTGGTTAATTACACGTACAATATGGCGTTGCTAAGCCAAGACTAGACTCGACTTAAACTAATAAATGAAAAATAACAAAAACATAAAATAAACATACAATGAAACGGGATGGTAGTCCGTATGTTTTTTCTCTTTTTCCTTTTTCTATTTTTTTTTTTCTTTTTCTTGATTTTTCGTCTTTTTTTTTTTTTTTTTTTTTTTTTCTTCATACACTCTTACCCTACCATCCAAAATAATACATCATAGGGAATGAACATTTCCCTTACACTTGAATTTTTACATACTTTACAATAAACTAATCTAGTGACTCGAATTAAGAAAATTAAAATACTTGGAGCACTTTTAAGATTAACGTACATATGGGGGTAATAAATGATGTTCTTCCCCATTACTCCATAAAATAAGTACTTACCCATGAGTCCCAATCATCCCAAAACAATATGTACAAGGATATGACTCGACTTAGCAACCATGTAATCAATTAGAAAGTTAACTTAGGGTTTAACAAATAACAACAATGCACTAAAAATGAGCGCATACACGGAAGGCTAAGGCGATTTGGTTGTACATTTAAGTGGGGTGTAACAAATTCTTCCTTTAAGTAAAATGCTTAAAGTTAGAAACGAAAAGATAGGCTCGGAGGGGTGTACTAGGGTTTCGTGTACAAAAAATGAGTACAACGCTAAGGGTGTGGGAAAAATTAGTTGACTTAACTAGCCAAGCAATATGACTTAAATGGTCAAGTAATTATGATACGGGTTTAACACAAGGGTAATCCTAATGCCTCTTATCATGTAGTAAATCCTACCACACGAATGTAGTCTCACTAGCGGTCTCGGGCATAACTAACGCAAGTTCTAGAATCTAAATGCTACCGGTACACTCATAAGCACTAATAATGAATGCTTTTCCTATCAAATCTAAAGGCGAACCTCACATATTTGGGTGGAAAATTTTTCTGAATATACGGTTATGTGCTAGTCATACAATCTCCTATCCATGAGACGCTTGCTATGGCTAAAGTTTCACTCCTAAATGTTGTAAAAAATTTTAAATTTGGCGCTAAAATTACACTAACAAGTATTTCTCATAGTTTTATTACACATCTACCATTAAACCAAACAAACTCAAGCGAAAGTGCATATGTAAGGTATCATCTTTTTACCCTCCCCTTACACTTAAGATGAACATTGTCCCCAATGTTCAAGTAAAGAATGTAAAAGTGAAATAAGTAAAAAGAATGAAATCAAATACTCACCTGATTCGCTCGGTATGGATAATAAGGTGGCCAGGTTAAATCTTCCTCCAAGAAAATGAACAATCAAAGCTTCCCTTCCAGAATATAAATCATCTTCTTGTCATACGTAACCTGTAAAACCTGTCAAAATAGACAAGACAACCTCGCGTAAAATCGGCGGCATCCTATATAAGCTACTAAACCCTAGAAAACAAGATAAGATATAATGCTTGTGGAATGAAGTTTGCAGATCTCCTGGAGATTATAAAACTTAATAATTCAAAAAAACCATAAAACTCCGTTAGAAAAACAAAACCGGTAAAATTTCCAGAATTTTACACTTGACGCCGTCAAGAGTAAACTCTTGACGCCGTCAGAAGTGACCTGCAGAAATTCTTATGTTAAGTTTCTGGAAAATTTCTGGAAAAACTTGGTCCTACTTCCTGGAAAATCCTGCAAAACTTCATTATGACTCGATACAAGCATTTGACTCTAACAAGTACTAACACACATGTCCATTTATTATTGTTGTGGTTCATGCTCAATTTCGTTCTTATAAACAAATTTGGATCTCCCTTACACTTATCTTTTGCAAAATACCTTTAAATGCAATTTAGACGAAGTTAAAAACAAAATAAAGCATTTTCACAAATTACTTTGAAACATGAGCCACAAACAATAAAAATAAAACATGCATACGGAAACAAATAAAATCAAACAAACAAACAAACAAACAAATAAAAACACACAAAACATGGGTTGCCTCCCAAGAAGCTCTTGTTTTTGTTCGAGTCATGAGCCTGACTCTACCCTTATTTAACGGAAATAGGGGAGGTTTTCCCTACACTTTGAATTAAGTGCGGGTGAAAGTAGCGATACACACCCTTAGGGTGAAAATATGTCACGTGAGGTAAGAGTGGTGGATGAATTATATGCTCAAAGGGGTGTGCTCCTATCATCATAACCTTAACAAATTCAATTGGGTTAATGGGTGGATTAAGATTTTCTCCTAGAAAGTGATCATTTTCAATCAACTTCAAGAGATTACTAGTTGGGGATCCATCTTGACCTAATAAACCCGGTTTAAACCCATAATGTTTCTTGTGATCAATCACAAATGGGTGATGTAAGCATGTAAGGTCATTTTTCACTCCTATATTGGCTTCCTCTCTACAAGGCTTAGAGTCTACTACTTTTGTCCTAAGACTACCCGGACTATATGGTTTGATGGGTGGATCGAAACCTATTTCAATTCCTAAATTTTCATCCAAGGATGGAAGATTAGGTAATGGTTTTGGTTGAGGCTCCGGTTCATCAAAACTAGGAACTTCCCTAGAACTAAGAGTAAGGTTATCATTATAAGTATTCAAACCTATATCCTCTAGTTGTGTTTGATTCAAAGGTTCTACCTCAATTGGGATTCCTAAAGTCTTTTCTACTTCATACGAGTAAGTCACGGGTGGTGTGGGTGCCTCAAATGATGGTAGGACTTGTGGGGTACTTAGTGGGCTTGGGTTTTCTACTATCTCTTCCATCACATCAATATCACCTATGTGTTCACCTTGTATTATGGTAGTGCCTAACCAGAACATGCAACTAGGTGGCTCGACTCTAATCTTTTTATCTCCAAGCAAACTTTTTGATTGAGCCTTCCATATTGAAAATAGGTCTACACTTACGTTTTTTGGGTCCCATGTTCCACTCCTATATTGGGCATGTATCTCAAAGTTTTCCCATGCGTTTTTGACATCATACTCCCAAAACTCCCCATCTGTTACATAATCAAGCCTCATTTGGGTTTCGTAGTCGATACGAGTGTGAAATAATTGAAGTAGAGGCAATAAATCAAGACCATAGTGAAGGACTTTTTGTAGTAAGTATTTGAAACGAGTCCATGCATCGGGAAAAGATTCATTATGACGTTGTCGAAACATCAAGATGTCATTTTGAAGTGGAAAGGGTAGATTTTGTAGTGGATTTGGTCGATTGGATGAGAAACTTGGCGGATTCGCGTTCTCCATAGTGGTGAATGGAAAAGTCAATGGAAATGTTTTTACGAACAAAGACACAAAGAAAAAAGATAGACTAAAGAAAACCTATAAAAATAAAAATAAAATCTTACTAGAAAGGAATCTAGCAAGTAGACCTAATAAAAAGAAATTCTAATCTAGACAATAACTATTCCCCAGGCTGCGGCGCCAAAAACTTGATGCGTGGGAATTGCACCAGGCTTTACCTCTCGAGGGATCTCGAGAAGCTTACAACCCCCACCAGGCAGTGTACCTGATCGTTGTAGTATAGTATAGTGACAAGTACCGGAGGATTGATCGTTCAGCTTAGGAATAGTGTCGCTAGGATTAGAAAGCCTAAATACTAGTTCTAAAGGTGAGGGATGATTATTTTTGTGTTTTTATATTTTTTTGGAAAGCAATTAAATATCTCGGGTTTGAAGGATTTGGGCGGAATTAGTTGCTAATCAACTAACCCAATACTAAGATGCAATCAAAATAAAATACTAGAAATGAAAATAAACTAAATTATAGTAAAGTTGTGAGCAGTAAGTGGAGAAAATGTGTTTACTTAGATTTCACTACTCCCTAGACATCTTTTACACGTTAATTACTTGTTATAAATGCATGGATGACGGATCGTATTCCTTAATACCATTCATGGGGTGGCACACTTAACTCCCCAATTCTATGAGCTCTTATCTCCTCCTACACCATGCCCAGCACAACTATTGGGATTGTAAACAGTGGCTCATGCATTAAATACAACCAATAAAGACCTAGTGCGTGTCGGTTCATGTTTCTTAAGACGTTCAAGCATGTTACCAATTGGAGATCTGCCAGTTTTTTTAAGCCTAACATATAAATCATTCATCCAAAACAAGTATAAACAAATAATCAACACATAATTAACATCTAGGTTTCATTAGATCTAAGCAAACACAAGATAGATCTAGCCTAGCATGATGGAATTAAGACAAGAACAAGATATAGACAACCAACACATAGACATATTGATTGAATTGAAAGAACACTTATCTCAATTACACATGTAAGGTATCAAGGGCTTGGAACCCTTGAAAAACCTGTAAAATTTGCACCAAAATCGTACTTAGGGTTTCTCCAAAACTTCTCTTTTTTAATGTGAAAAATTAGAAAACTATATATAGGAAAAGAGGTCTGACGGCGTCAAGACAGCTTGTGACGCCGTCACCTCGCCGCCAAAACTATTCTCGGACTGCCTTGATCTACATTTGACGCCGTCAAGACTTAAATCATTTCCAGGCCGTCATGACTTTTACTCTTGACGCCCTACCTTCATGACGCCGTCAAATCTCTTCTGGATCGTCATGAAATTTTGCTCTTGACGCCGTCAGGGAGTTACTCTTGACGCCGTCACCTACTGTTCCCAGCATGAAAAATTAAGACTTTGGCGTTTTCTTCACTTTTATGCTCCAAAAACGTCCGAATTGTTTCCTTTTCCAGATTTCACTCCCAAAGTACCTAAAATCACAAAAGGAACGATTTAGGGCAATATTTGATCAAATAAATTCGAATTCGGGCTTAAATGACCCCCTAAAAACGGATCATTTTTCGCCTCATCAGCGACACAAATGACCTATCTGACTTGTTATCATTCTTGGGGCATGATCCTATAGCGTATTCTAATAATTCCTGAGCTCTATTAGTGAGGAAGCATGCACGAACAATAACATCTCTTCAATGGTTTCTCTAAGTATGACCAGGAAATCCTTAAGATATCTAAGATAGTTGCTATGAACTAACTTATTTTTCCTAAGGGGAAGAGAGACATTCAAAGCATCGCACGCATATTTCTTACAAGCATGTACATTGGAAATTGCATGATCACATGAAACGACGGGCATTTTACCCTTCACCATAGTCTTTAGATTCTCAATTTCGTTTAACAAAGAAGTGACTCTTTCATCGTTTTGGTCACGCGTTATTTTAATAGACTCAAATAACTCTTTGTAACGTTGTTTAGCGTTTTACATTTCAGCACGAAGCCACTCATTTTCATGTTGTAATTCATTGATAATGCCTTGTTTTTGACAGTTTTGAGAATCTATCGATTTTTGGTAATTGGCATTGGTCACGTCGCGTATGTTCGACTTTAAATATGTAATTTGGGCCCTCAACTTCCGGATCGTGTTTGAGTGAGCTTGAATTACTTCATCCTTTTTGGCTAATTCAAAACATGTATCAAACTCAGAAGCATCCGAAGATGTCTTGGCATTTGATATTTTTATGTTTTCTTCTAGATGTTGATATTTTAGTTGCATGTTAAGATTATCAACTTCTAGTTTTGAGAAATTCCTGACCATGTTATCATGGTCGTCATTTTGAATTTTGTTATTTAGTTTGTAATTCTCCCCCTCAAGCTTAATCACGCGATTCTGGAAGAAATTTAAAGTGATCGACATTTCATGAAATTGTCGAGCATATAAGGCTGAACCGGTGACAGTGTAAAAAACATCCTGTGCAATGCAATTAGCAATCAAGTTTTCATTCATAATGAGAATGTTTTTCCTGTCAATTTCACTGTATTTGAGATCAATAGCCAATTGGTTACCCTCACTTTCCACCTCTTTAAAGACCTTTTTCATTTGAGTCACATCATTATATTTTTAAGGCCCTCAAAATGTTCTTTGAGAAGATCGAAAAATGGCATGACTTCAGTTAGGTAACACTGTTTAGTTTGCTCAAAACCCCTTTCCCCTTCTGTAATCCCTGTTGGTGTAATTCTTATTTTACATGTTTTTTCAAAGTCATTAAACAATTGACCTAGAACATATAACCCAATTAGGGTATTACACTGTGTGGGAAGAGTATATGGTACAAGGTGCCTGGGAGTGTTCAAAGGATAGATGGTTGGGTCAACAATCCTAAAGATAGTACGTGTGTTACCTACAATTCTTTCGGCTTTCATTTTTTCCATGTCAATATTCTAAAACACTTTGTCAGGGAGGATTTTCTTTTGAGGAACAAAAATGGTTGAATGATTGTCATTAGTATAATCATGGTGAAACACAATATTTTTAGCTATGCACAGGGGATCCTTTAATCGCTCAGCAAGTTTTTCCCTAGTTCTATCCTCTGCCTCATCAATCTCGTCATAGGATCTCACATCAGGAGGGGCATGGTTAGGTTCAAGCATAGTGTTTGCATCATATAACGCAGGTTGAGCACCTATACCAATTCTAAGGAATTTGGCTTTAGTCTTAGAGGCATCTTGTTCACTAAATTCATCACTTAGTTTCCTGTGGTTTTGCATCATTTGAGCAGATTGAATGGTTTGGCCTTGCGTGTATAACTTATCTTCAAATTTATTTTTCAACATTTTGAGTTTTGAGAAATCATTTAGAAGTTTAGTTTCTTTATCTTTGTATTCAAGTTTGATTGAAGTCAACCCTTTTTAAATTTCCTGTTTTTGTTTAACAGTTTGATCCAATTGTTTTTTAAAGACACTAACTCCCTTTTCAATGTTTCTTGTTTGGAATTGTTTTCAGATATGTAAGCACGCATTTGCCATTCCATTTTCTGCTCACGTTCATTAAGCTCAAATTTAGAGCGCTGCTCGTATATGGTCACCTGATCCTTAAGGATGTTAACTCTAGTGGTCAAGGAATCATCAGGGTTGTATATAGTGTGCTCATGCAGCTCAAGTTCACTAGAATCAACTGACGGCATGTCACTTGGTACAACTGGCAGTCTATTGTCATTCACATACCTTTCATATGGGATATTATTGGTATTTCCCATATCAGTGGTGTCTGTGTTGTCAATATTCTTGAGTTGTACCGAGTCACACGCCCCCTGTGGATTGGTAGGATAATTCAGATTAGAATTAAGTGATGTTGGTACCTTAGAGATAGCAGATGTGATGGAAGAGCAGACTGCTGTGGAGAGGGAGTAGCTGCAGACAGATTAGCCATGAAGATGGTTTGAGCTGTGGGTTCGACATCAACATCTGAGTCAAAAGCATCACAGTCTTCAACTTGAAAGATGTTCGGATCATTTAGTGCCATGTCCTGAACAGGTTGATCATCCACATCAACATCAAACGTATTTCCGTCATCACCAGCCAGAAAGAGTAGAGCTTCTTCATCTAAAGCAGTCCAATTCTCTTGCGCCTGCATTAGCAACATCTTGTCCTTGAAGTACTCAGAGTTTTGAGGACGCTTTAGGTGAGTGCCATTCCTAGCTATGTGGCCCAACCCTCCACAGTTATAACACTTAGGCTGCCTAGCTTGTACTTGAAGCGCATTCCCGACTCTATACTGCCCATTTTCTCTACCAGCATTTCTTTGATTGAGGTTTTGTCTTCCTTGCACATTCTGCACCACCACCCTTCCATCTTCTATGACTGCCTGATTTCGTGGGTTAGACGAAGTCCTGAGTTGATTATTAGTTGGTAGAAGTACAGCTCTGAACTGTTGGACTAATAAGGAGACTTGGTTGGAGAGATTATCAATCATCATGTCAGTGTGAGAGTATCCAGAGTCCAGGTGGGTGTTTAAAGCAGATGGTGAGGGAGTTGGTGATTGACCATTTGTTGGAGTAGACATGGATGAAGGTTGTTGTGGTTGAGATTGATCATTTGAGGGTTGAGTGAGTTGTTGAACATTAGAGACAAAGGCAAGAGAGTCATTAGTTGTTGAAGGATTGAGCTTTTCACGCATTAACCCATCATAAGCAGCATGTTTCTCATGTTGTTGGAGATATGCATAGAGTTGTTCATGATTAGTATGCCTGAGACCTTTGTTGAGTTTAACAGCTGTAACAAACCTATCCCATTCCGGTGCCATGTTATTCATGAATTTTGAGTTAAGCTGAATGTTGGGCATTGCCATCTTGATGGATCTCACATCATTGACCAGCTTGTGAAATCTGACGTAGTAGTCAGTGATGCTTTCACCTGGGTTCATTTTGAAGTGCTCAAATTCATCATATAGCTGAGACTCCCGATCTTCTTTGGTTAACTCAGACCCTGCAAGAAGCATTTTCACATTATCCCAAACTGCTTTGGCTTCTGTGTTGAAGTTGATGAGTTTGTAGACATCTTTAGGAAGCCCTTGAATGACAATATTCGATTCTCTGATGTCGGCATCATAGCGTTTCTTTTCTTCATCTGACTGCTCATTGTAGGTGCGAGGTCTATCTAGACCGACTGCAGCAAGTTAGTCATTAGTAGCTGCGATTGTGTCTCTAGTTGTGCCCATTCAAAAAGGTCCTTCATCAATGGATTTCAAGATGTTCACACCGTTTTCCTTTCCCAAGCAGTAAAGACGAATCCTTTGTGCCCATGATTCATAGTCAGTTCTGTCCAGCATAGGAGGACGAGTATCCGACCCTGCAGCCTGAATGTCATCAGAGGAAGTACTTGCCATGCTATTGAAAGTGAGTAAGTCCAAATGTCAAGTTGTAAACACAGGTGTGTTTCGTGTTTTGTTACAACAAGTCGAATTACAACCGCTCCACAGAACACAAGTCAAATCGTAAGTTTAGTCTCACAACGTCAAGTTACTATTAAAATAACAAGTCAAGTCGTAAGATTGTCCTCACAACATCAAGTTACTGTAGAAATGGTGATAACAACTTAAGTCGTAACAACACACAACTTTCACAAATGCACCTAAACCAACTCGCTAAGAATATCACAACTCGCTAGACTTGAACAACTCGCTAGAACGTATCAACCCTCTGACAACTCCAACTCGTTGAATATTAGAACTAACTCGCTAGTAGACAACTCGCTAAATAGAAGCAACTCGCTAATAACAAATCGCTAATCACCAACTCGCTGGATGGAATCAACTCGCTAGTGTATCAACTCGCTGGTAGACAAATCGCTAGTCTGACAAAACGCTATCTACTCAACTCGCTAATCACCAACTCGCTAGTTCCAAAACCTGACAACTCGCTAGTAATGAGACAAAAATGTCACTATCGTAGTGATTTGTCCGTATGTCCCAAAATAGCAAAACGCCAACACGCTGATGTCAACTCGCTAGTACAATACGCAATCTGCACAACTCGCTAACACCAACTCGCTAGTTCTAGAACCTGACAACTCGCTAGTTCTAGAACCTGACAACTCGCTACTAATGAGACAAAAATGTCACTATCGTAGCGATTTGTCCGTATGTCCCAAAATAGCAAAACGCCAACCCTCTACTCCCAACTCGCTACTAAAGCTGTCAACTCTCTACAAGAAAAATGTCAACTCGCTGCCAAGAATTGAGCCACGAAATTCCACGAATGTCCACACAAATGATGAAATGACTAAACCAAAGTTAATACAAGGTGTCTACACTACTTCTAAGCAAGAAAGTACAAGAAGAATGCCAATAAAAACGCCTAACGAGATCAATCAAGTGAGAAAACCACTAAAACAATTCGAAACCAAACTAAACTCACAAACCAATCAATAAATCCGAGCATACCACAAATCCTAGGATAGAACCATGGCTCTTGATACCAATTGTAGTATACTCTAATATAAGAACATGGATGGTTTAGTGTTTAGGTTGATTTTAAGTAGAGATTTCTAGTGAGAAGTTAGAGAGAGAAAGAGATGGAACCTTGAGAGAAATAGAGATATGTTAGATTGCAAATGAAGGTCCAACCCTTTCCCTTGGGTGGGAAAGGGTATTTATAGTTACAATAGAAACGCCCCTTGAAACGGGCTGTGGAGCGAGCTGACAGTGGGTAAAGACCTGACCCGACTCCACAAATGCTAACTAATACTAAACTACTTACTAACTAATATGATAACTATTACGAGCTACAATATGCTAAACTACACTTGGGGTGACCGAGTCTTCATATGAATAAACGTATTGCTAACAATGGTGATCAAAGACTTCTGGTTTATGAGTACATGCCACTAGGCTCATTGGAATATCATCTTTACAGTACATACAATCTTTACATTACATGTTACAAAGAGTTCTTGAGTAAGATTTCAAAAGTGAATTTGCTTTACTCCAGAAGTCAAAGCAAACCTCTTCTTAGTTCCTACCTCTTGACGTTATTTTATAACTTCAAGATGCTTATATGCATTAGACGTTGACCTTAAAAGGTTCATAATTCATATGGATTTTGTACAGATTTGGAAACTGATTATTTGTATCTATATAAATCTTATTAGTGATGACTCCATTCCGCAAAAAATTGATCTCAAAAGTCAAAACAGGGCCATTTGGTGATCTTATAACTCTGATATGTATATTACAGACCTACCATATGACCACCAAAAGCTTGACTGGAATACAAGAATGAAAATAGCAGCTGGTGCTGCAAAGGGCTTGGAGTATTTGCATAACAAAGCGAATCCTCTTGTTATATATCACGATTTAAAGTGTTCCAACATCTAGGTACAAACTTTCCTAGCTCTATTCACAATCTATGCATAAGAGACAATGAGGAATGGAAGTTAGAAAGGGTTTCATGTATGTGTATTTGGCTTTCTTCTGAATGGTAAAGATTTCTTAAACTTGAGTATCAGTAGCCACAAGAAGAGCAGCAACAATTGCTAACCCACAAATCACACACCTCAATATCAACTCAGAAACCCTCACTCTTCTATCAACCAATTTCATCGTCCCAGGTGCAGGAGCAACAGCAGCAGGACTCACACCAACACCTTACAAATAACTAGTCATTTTTACTTACAAACAGGAAGGAGCTGAGATAATGATAGTACTAAATAATAAAGAGAGATAATTATATTCTAGTGGTGTTGGTTGTGTGGTGGTAGAGGGTGGTGGTGGTGGTGGCGGTAGAGGGTGGTGGTGTTGGTTGTGTGGTGGTGTGAGTCGAGAAATGACATACACTAGGAGAAACAGAGGGGGATGGTTGTATCTCCTCTATTTGAACTGGTGGCAATGACATAGTCTACAAAGATTGAGAAATAAGATCAAATAAAGTTCACTAGAGTTATGTTTTCGACAAGTTCACGGATTTGTAACATTCTTTCTAAAATGGACCTGATGAAAGAATTCGTCGACCAATGGGTTGACTTTTCAAATCGGTTAATTGAGGTCATGGAAGATAAATTATTGATAAGTAGCATGTGGGGTTTAAAATTAAAGATTATAGAACTAACAGGGAAGGTATTAGATTCGGTTGGATATGGTAACGTGATCATTCCACCCAGTAAAGTGTGTGTTGGATATGGTAACAGAGAGAGTGTGTGTGGGGGGAATAAAGACAAGTATTTATGAACAGTAAAAAGACGATACTACCTTTGATGACTAGGCACTTAACGAGGAAACTAACGGAAAATGCTCTCGGTGGCTTTTTTGCACATTTACGTAACGTTAGTGGTTTTTTGCGTGACTTTATGTCTCGGTCCCATTTTTGCGATTTCGTGATACTTTATGGACCATTTTTGCATTTTACCCTATATATAACTATAATAAGGATTTTAAGATATGTTTTGTTGTTGTACACTTGATTTAATTGTCAAAGTATGGTTAAGTTGAACATGATATTACTCTTTTGTCTAAACTGTGGTCAAGTTAAGCATAGCTGAAGAGAAACACTACATTTCGAAAGCATCAATTAGAAAATAACTACGTATACAAGACTAACTAATTACAAATACATTTAAAAGCTGTCATGTTTTTTTAGTTAAATAAACTGCATATTAATAAAACCTCATTTATTCAATGGTTCCAACGAGGTGGTTACCCTCCTGCGTTGTGGCGAGGTTTAAAACGTATATTATTTAATGTTTAAGTAAAATATATATTAAATATGTTGTAATCTATACTACTTATAATGAAAAAAATGGTAAATGTGAAATGTTGAGTTTTTTCAACATGGTCAACTACACGTTTGGCTATTGATGGAAATTATAGGTTTAGTAGGAAGTTTTATAATGGGATGATGGTCAACTATACACTACACGTTAGCTATTGATGGAAACTACTGGTTTAGTAGGAAACTACTGAATCAATAATTAACCAATTAAAAAACAGCTAATCAGTTACAATTGTGCAATTAATTCAACACATTCAATCCATGCTCTCCGATTCAAAAACACACCATTCATATTATCAAAGATTCAAAAACACACCATTCAATCGGAGTTTTTGATCTGTGGGGTTTTCCGGCGAACCTTTCGCCGTCGTCTGCTCTCCGGCCACCAATAGTAAGTCTCATCATATCTTTTTTAAAGTTTTAATGAATTTTTAATTATTTGACATTAAATTTATACCCTTTAGAGCTTTTATATGAAAGATTCAAACTTTTTGATCTTTGGGGTTTTGATTTTGCATGTGTGAATTTTTTGAAGTTTGGAGCTATGAGTGTGAATATGCCTCAGACTGTGTTATGGAAGATGTACTGGCGGCCAGAACTCAAGCTGATGTATAGGTACTTTTTTTTTCAACTGTATGGTATAATTTTTTTTATGTAGCCATATTTACATTCGTAAAACTTTATTAGAATAAATAGGGTGTTTGGATTAGCTTTCTAAAGTGACTATCTTCTTGAGCATAAGTGTTTTTAGTGTTAAGTGAGCGAATAAGTAGGTTGCTTTTTGCAAAAGATAGAGATTGTTGCTTTTTGCAAAAGATCAGTTGATTAATGAAAAAGGTGTAAAATTTATAAGGTTTGTCAGCCATTGTGGATCAAACAAAGGTTCTTTTGACTTATGCTGAGGAAAACTGCAATGAAGTTGTTTACACTCAAGAATTAAGATACATATGTAAAGAAGGTAGGTCATTCTGAAAGATCAAAATTAAGAAAGATTTACATCGAGATTTCACATTGAATTTAACTGAGTTTTGGATCATTTCAGGTACATTTAGGCCAGTCGTTTATTAGGTAACTGAGGTCCTGCTACAGCTTTTTGTGGGCGGTAAGCTACTTTTTAATTTATCTGGAAATGTAGCAGAAGATATTGAGTTGAAAACCTAAGTTTTAAAGGGTTGATTGGGTAATTTTAAAGGGTGATTAGGTTTTTGGTATCCAAATAGCATTTGGTCTACTATTCCATTATTATGTGCTTGCTACTTCTATTTTATGTGGATGTGCAACAACTTGAATAAGCTTATTTAGACAGTATTATCCTCTTTTGCAGGCATATATAAACGCTAAAGCTCCAGCTTCTGGGTTTAGAGAGAGGTTGAAGACTGATAATGTTTAGCCGAGCAAGTCATTGCCTGCATAACTTGCTCAGGTATATGCTTTCAAAAAGATTGCAGCGTCTGATCCTGCTTGATTAGTGACAGCTCTCATATGGGTAATATATGTCACAATCCTTATTACTTCATCCACCTTTAGTGTATGTGAAATGCGCTCCTGTATATCATTTGTGTTTCTGAAAATGTTTAATACCATTACGGAGTGTTTGTTACACGTGGATACTTATACATGAATAACCGAACAACACGGTTATAATAAAAAAAACGCTTTATAGAATAAGTAGATAGTGCAAGATGGGTATAACAGGTTCGGTTCACAAGTAGTTTACAAGGTTCTATTCTTTAAAAGTAAAAGAAATAGTTATAGTAAAAAACGCTCTATACGAAATCGAAGGGGCTGCACCTGATGGAGTTGTAAGATATATCTCAGAAGAGGTATTACCATCTAAAGTTTGTAAGCTACATGAAAGTATTCTACATATCTACGGCTGATTACATAATGTTTAGATTAGTATTTACTTTAAAAGGGTCTAGACATACATATTACTTCATTGCAAATCATGGTAATAATCACTGTTCTTTTCCTATGGTTTTACAAATATTTAATCAGCTTAATTTAATTGTTAAAATGGAGACTTTTGTTTTTAACGGGTGTTTGGATGGCTTTCAATAGGAGTTTGGGTGATATTTTCACCTGCTGCAAAACAGTTGTTGTAAAGGAGTGTCCGCGTTCTTTTTGTAAGGAGTGTTAGGGTGGTATAAATGGATTTGTTAACTAAAGTTTATTTGTAACTACAAAATCGTTATATTAAAATATTACTACTTTATATGGCAACGATGTAAATATATCATGTACTGTGAAACGAGATTTTTCTTTGATATTTTCGACCGATTATATTATAGCCAAATGCATCTCTTTTTATTCTAACATCATTGCTCTGCATTTTTCTGATTGTATTATGGCCAAATATAATACTGGCATTGCAGCTATGTAGTACTTTTATCGAGTCTGCAACATGTATGCATTTCCAACTGCGCAAATATGAGATCAGTTATGATTTCCAAGATTCACTTGAATAATGTTATGATTCTCCAGGATATGTGATCAATAATCATTTTTCTGCATTTAAAATGCTAATATGATTATGAATTATTTGCAGATGTGAAGAACGTGAAATATATGATCAGATATGATTTCCCATGTTCACTTGAAGCTTATGTTCATAGGATTGGTCGAACAGGAAGAGCTTAGGCCAAATGGACAACCTACTTTTTCTTTACTGCAGCAAATTCTAGATTTGCTGAACAATTTATGGCCATCTTTCAGGAGGCCGTACAGAAAGTCAATCCTGATCTAGCAGCAACGGGCCGTGGTCAACCTCATCCTCCAGGTTGGTTGATTAGATTTTGTACAAGTCTTCTTATGTGAAGTACAAAATTGTTTTTTGTTTGTACTTGGGAGACAAATGTTAAGACACATAATATGCAGAAACATGGTATGAAGAGGGAAAAAAAATGAGTGGGTAACACAGATTTTCAAGTCTAAATGAAATTTTAATCCTTTGATTAAATTATATGTATGAAGTGCTATTCATATCAAAGGGGGCTCGCAACAAAGATTTTCAGGTCTAAAAGTTATAAAGTGCTTAGTTATTTTGATTTTCTTTTTATGAGATTAAATGCATGAGTTTAGCGTGTTATTCTTTTACTTTATCAACATGTTTTGTAAAGCGATTCATATACGTGTTGTTACGAATACGATTATTCATATTAAAGACTCGGTCACCTCGAGTATAGTTTAGCATTATGTAGCTCGTAGTATTTATCGTATTAGTTAGTACGTAGCTTAATATTAGTTACTATTAGTGGAGTCGGGTCGGGTCTTTACCCACTGTCAGCTCGATCCACAACCCGTTTAAGGGGCGCATCTTGTGTAACTATAAATACCCCTCTCCCACCAAGGGAGAGGGTTGAACCTTTCATTCTACAAGCTAATACATAACAAGTTTCTCTCTAAGAAAGGCTTCCATATTCTCTCTACTCTCTACATTATATTCAATCCATATACCACTTAAATCATCCATATTTTGATCATTAGTATACTACAATTGGTATCAAGAGCCATGGTTACATCCTAGGGTTTGAGTATACACGAATTTGTGGTGTGGTTTAGTGACTTGTTTATGGTTCGAATTGTTTTTGCATTTTTCTTCATTATTTGATCTCGTTTGTAATTGTTTGGTGTTGTTTTATTGTACTTTCTTGTTTAGAAGAGTAGTTCGTATCTTGTTTAGCTTTTGGATTCGTTGTTTCAACAATTTCATGGATATTTGAGGGATTTCGAACATAAATTCTTGCTAGCGAGTTGAGATTCTAACCCTATTTCTTAGTAGCGAGTTAACAGCTTTCTAGCGAGTTAGTAGTAGCGAGTTGTTTGTTTGCTGTTTTGGGATAAAGTGACAAATCGCTAGAAAGCGACATATTTGTCTTACTGTACCAGCGAGTTGCCTGTCGTGTCTTTTAGTGATTCCAGCGAGTTACTCATCCTAGCGATTTGATATCTCAGCGAGTTGATAACTTCAGCGAGTTGCTTTGCCTAGCGAGTTGTTTACTTCAGCGAGTTGGTGATTCCAGTGAATTGGTACTTTTAGCGAGTTGGTGATTCCAGTGACTTGGTATCTTCGGCGAGTTGGTATTCCAGCGACTTGGTTTTTTTTCCAGTGAGTTGCTTGCTAATTAGTGGGTTGAGTTTCTTTCTTAGTGGTTTGATTCTGTGTCAATCTTGTGACTTGTGATTTGTTGCGACTTAAGTTGTTACGACTAATTCAACTGTAACTTGACGTTGTGAGATAACACTTACGATTTGACTTATTACACATTGAGTGGTCTTAACTTGACTTGTTGTGATCAAACATGTATTACATTTTGATCAAAACCTTGTACTAAGACTTAATCCATTAACCACAACATGGCAAATACTCTTTCAAACGACATTCATGGTGCAGGGTCTGACACGCGTCCTCTTATGCTGGATAGAACTGATTATGAATCATGGGCACAAAGAATTCGTCTATACTGTTTGGGGAAAGAGAATGGTGTTAACATTCTAAATCCATTGATGAAGGACCCTTTCAAATGGGCACCATTAGAGACACTGTCGCGACTATTGAAAATC
The DNA here is from genome assembly GCA_030686995.1 of Artemisia argyi. Taxonomy (NCBI): domain Eukaryota; kingdom Viridiplantae; phylum Streptophyta; class Magnoliopsida; order Asterales; family Asteraceae; genus Artemisia; species Artemisia argyi. The sequence goes on from JARVZY010001420.1 coordinate 24,220, forward strand.
AAGCTGCTGTTCTTGGACTAGACAGACCACGCACCTACAGTGATCTATCTGATGAAGAAAAGAAACGTTATGATGCTGACATCAGAGCATCAAACATTGTCATTCAAGGGCTCCCTTAAGATGTCTACAAGCTCATCAACTACAACACAGAAGCCAAAGCGGTTTGGGACAATGTCAAAATGCTCCTTGCCGGGTCTGAGTTAACCAAAAAAGATCGTGAATCTCAGTTGTATGATGAATTTGATCACTTCAAGATGAATCCGGGTGAAAGCATCACTGACTATTATGTTAGGTTTCACAAGCTGGTTAATGATATGAGGATCATCAAGATGACAATGCCTAACATTCAGCTTAACTCCAAATTTGTGAATAACATGGCACCTAAATGGGATAGGTTTGTTACATCTGTTAAACTCAACAAAGGTATCAGGGATACTAATCATGAACAACTGTATGCTTATCTCCAAAAACATGAAACACATGCTGCTTATGATCGGTTAATGCGGGAAAAACTCAATCCTACTACAACAAATGACTCTCTCGCATTTGTTTCAAATGTTCAGCAACTCAATCAATCTTCTAATGATCAAGTTCAACAGCATCATCCTTCATCATCGCCAATCACAACACTTGGTCATTCGTCAACACCTTCACCATCTGCTTTGAACACTCATCTGGACTCTGGATACTCCCACACTGACATGATGATTGATAATCTTTCCAATCAAGTTTCGTTACTAGTCCAACAATTCAGGGCTACACTTCCACAAACAAACAACCAGCTTCGGACCTCTTGTAACCCACGTAATCAGGCGATCGTTGAAGATGGAAGGGTCGTGGTTCAGAATGTGCAAGGAAGACAAAACTTGAATCAAAGGAATGCTGTTCGGGGTAATGGGCCGTATAGTGTCGGAAATGCAATTCAGGGATAAGCTAGGAAACCTAATTGCTACAACTGTGGAGGACTGGGTCACATTGCAAGGAACTGCACTCAGCCAAAGCGTCCACAAAATTCTGATTACTTCAAAGACAAGATGTTGTTAATGCAAGCACAAGAGAATGGAACTGCTTTGGACGAACATGCACTACTCTTTCTGGCCGGTGATGAAGGGAATACATTTGATGTTGATGTGGATGATCAACCTGTTCAAGACATGGCAATTAATGACCCCAACATCTACCAAGTTGAAGATTGTGATGCATTCGAATCAGATGTTGATGATGAACCCACAGCTCAAACCATCTTCATGGCAAATATGTCTACTGCAGCATCCTCATCACAACAATCTGGCTCTCCCATCACATCTGCTATCTATGAGGTACCAAATTCCCATAGACTGAATAACACTGCCGATCTACAGGAGGTTTATGACACGGTACAACTCACGGATGTTGACAATACAGATACCATTGATATGGGAAATAGCAATACTATCCCATATGAAAGGTATGTGAATGACAATAGCCAAACAGTTGTATTGAGTGGTGCACCTTCTGTTGATGTAAGTGATTGTAAGTTGCATAAGCACACTGTGTAGAACCCTGATGACTCCTTGACCACTAGACTTAACATCCTTAAGGATTAGGTGACTATATACGAACAACGTGCTAAATTTGAACTTACTGAACGTGAGCAGAAGATGGAATGGCAAATGCGTGCATATGTTTCAGAACATAACTTTAAACAAGAAACATTGAAAAAGGAGTTACAATCTTTGCAAAAACAATTGGATCAAACTACTAAACAAAAATAAGAGATTCAAAAGGGGTTAACCACACTCAAACACGATTTCAAAGATAAAGAAAAACTCCTAAACGATTTTTCCAATCTTAAAATGTTGAAGAATAAACAGGAAGAAAAACTGTACACACAAGGCCAAACCATTCAAACTGCTCAAATGATGCAAAAACATAGGAAGTTGAGTGATGAACATAGTGATAAGGACACAGATAAACATAAGACCAATTTCCTTAGAAGTGGTATAGGTACTCAGCCTGCGTTATATGATGCAAAAATTATGCTTGAGCCTAATCATGCCCCTCCTCATGTGAGATCCGATGATGTGTCCAATGAGATAGAAGATAGAACTAGAGAAAAACTTGCCGAGAAATTGAAGGATCCACTGTGCATTGCTAATAATCTCGTGTTTCACTATGACTACACTGAGGATAACCATGTAGCTATCTTTGTTCCTCAAAAGAAGTTAACCCCAGAACAAATATTTTGGAATATAGACTTAGAGAAAATGAAAGCTGAGAGACTTGAGGGCAACACTCGTACAGTGCTTAAGATAGCTGATCCAACCTTATACCCTCAACATATACCCATGCACCTTGTGCCACTAACTCTTCCTACACACAGTAATACTCTAATTGGATTATATGTTCTTTGTCAAATGTTCACTGATTTTGAGAAAATATGTAAAAAGAGAATTACACCTACGGGGATTACTGAAGGGGAAAAGGGTTTTGAACAAACGAAACGGTGTTACTTAACAGAGGTCATGCCATTCTTTAAACTTCTCAAAGAACATTTTGAGGGTCTTCAAAAAACTCTTAAAAATGATGTGACTGAAATGAAAGAAGTTTTCAAAACTGTGAAAAATGAGGGAAAACAATTGGCAATTGATCTTAAACACAGTGAATTCGACAGAAAAAACATTTTCATCATGAATGAAAATTTAATTGCTAATTGCATTGCACAAGATGTATTCTATACTGTCACTGATTCTGCACTTTTTGCTAGTCAATTTCATGAGATGTCGGTTGCATTGAATGTTTTTCAAAATCGTGTTGTTGAGCTTGAGGGGGAGTATTTAAAATTACATCAAAAACTTCAAAACGACGACCATGATAACATGGTCAGGCATTTCTCAAAACTAGAGGTTGACAATATTAACTTACAATTAAAGTATCAACATCTAAAAGAAAGAATTAAAATCTCAAATGCCAATAGAGCTGGCAAATTGGGTACCTGTTAAAGGAAAAAAATGTACTATGCAATTTTTTTATTTTTTTAAATAATTGTTTTTAGCATTCTAGGGTTCAATATATAACTTTTTTGATACATAAAACGTCTATCTGTCATACTCAAACCACCAAAACCAAGTGTTAAACGAGTCGTTTTCATGTTTGAAACTTATGTTATTCGCGCGCTCAAAACCTGTTAAGACCTGTTAAGACACGATTTGCCAGCTCTAAATGCCAAGACATCTTCGGATGCTCCTGAATTTGATGCACATTTTGAATTAACCAAACGGGATGAAAAAAATTCAAGCTCATACCAACACGATTCGAAAGTTGAGGGCTCAAATCGCCCAACTTAAATCCAACTTGTGTGAAATGACCGACACCAATAAACCAAAGTCGATAGATTCTCACACACCTCAAAATCAAGACAACATTGACAAATTGCAACATGAGAATGAGTGGCTTAAAGCTGAAATGTTCAATGCTAAGCAACGTTACAAAGAGTTATTTGAGTCAATTAAAATCACTCGTGAGACAAACAATGAAAAAATAACTTCTTTGTTAAAAGAGATTGAGAATCTAAAGACTAAGGCGAAAGGTAAAATGTCGGTTACTTCATGTGACCATATGTCCTCTATGGTTTGTGCTTGTAAGAAATATGCATGTGATGCTGTGTTTATTCCTTCTCCCCTTAGGAATAACAAGTTGATTAGTGACTATCTTAGACATCTTTAGGATTGCCTAGATATGCTTCGTGAAACCATTGAGGAAAATAAGATAGCAAAACCTCATGATGATGCTATGATAGATGTCTGGTTTCTCACTAATAGATCTCAGGAACTCTTGGAATATGCAATTGGTACATGCCCTAAGATTGATAACATCCAAGTAAGGTCATCTGCATCATCCTATAAGCATATGAACAAAAACCCTTGAGGACATCTGAACTCAACACATCACCTTCTCAAAACCAACTAGCAGTCAAGCAAACTAATGTTCCAATTATTGCTTCTACAGGAGTAAAAAGTGTCACTAGAGCTAGCGGGTCACAGCCTAGGTGCAATACAAAGAATGATAGGACTTCGCCAGCTAAAAGTACAC